>LUCH01005483.1:10753-23758 GCA_013368495.1 Paragonimus heterotremus | reverse complement strand
CCAGAGCAGGTGCTGTATGGACAATTGAGATCAGTTGAGAGAAATCCTAGTAATCCAAAGCTCAGATACCATGATGCTGTGCATGTAAGTCTTTCACGTTGTAAAATTGATTTTGGATGCTGGGAAGACTTAGCGTTGAACCGGACTGCCTGGAGGAATATGATTCCGACGAATGTCCGCGAGTTCAACGAGCAGTTATTGTGCGGCCGAGAACGAAGGCGCGCCGTGTGCAAAGGAACCATCGACGCCATGGGTCGTGGTGACATGACTATATGGCGTTGCGATGTGTACGGTCGCGATTGGGATTAGTAGGTCACCAACGTACTCATAGAGCACTGTCGGCGAAGTGACAACGAGTACGCCAGGCTTAGGTAGGTCATATCAGCATATCCGTTCTATTTTTGTTAATGATTGCATCGATCAAGACCATGGTCGTTTGGCAACTAATCTGCTCCCCTTTTCAGAAACTTGGGTGTCTGTGGTCTTCCACCTGCAATTTTCTTGGGCTTTGTTAGTGTATTGAATGATGAACCGTCTGTCTGATCTTTTCGTAGTTAAACTTTAAGTTTTGTTTTTCAACTTCATCCTCCCTGGAATGCACTAAAATGCGTTCTTACATCGAAACGCTTCTTGTATTGCATTTTGCACATCTTTCTCCCTCGTATAGATGTTGCCATTACAGTCTCTCTCACTGTTTATTATCCGAGAGATAAGGCTTTCCATTTCCTGCTAGCCCCTCAATTGGCTAAGCGGCATTGGCCTGCTGGACACAAAGGCCTCACTCACACACCTACTAGTCTTATTCCTTCGGGTTTACACCGGATGCATGGTGTGTGAGTGGAACCACAAGTGACGCGGCGCGAGCCACTTGCGGTGATAGTTTAAGGCGCAGGCGTTCTTTGGCTTCGGTCGCTGTGACAGTCTAATCAGTTTCGGATGCCGCCAACCAACACACTCATTGCCAGCCGCAATGAACAGGAGCATCCGTCCAATTTAAAACCTGTCTTTGAAGGTTTGGGCCATTATGGTGTCACTAACAGCGTAGCCGAATGCGCCTTTGGTGCTTCTCGGTCACCGCATCAACTAAGATGGCATCAGAATATTACTGGAGAAAAACAACGCGACTTCGGATTGCCCACTGCCTCATTCTCTCACAAACCTCCGTTGCTTTTTGGAGATCACTGATTATTATTGCTCTTGTATCCCCAATTGTTCTGATATGCTGGAGCCATTTACTAATCTGCTGCAGCTTAACCCCGAAAAGTTCGTTTTCATGCAAGAAGCCATCGCCGTTTTCACTTCCGTCAAGCAGGCTCTGGCGATCGCCATCCTCCTCGGCAATATGAGCGCTAACGAACATATGCGTTTGGTTTCGTGGACCAACGCAGTTTAGCCTGCTGTGGGTGCTTTTTTGCAGCAAGTCGTCCACAATGAAACTAGACAGTTGTTTATCACCTGAAAGCTACAGCCAGCCCAAACAGGGTACCGTACATTCGGAAGAGGAATGCTGGCAATCTACCTCGCCCTCAAGAATTTCCGGCATGTGTTAGAAGGACGTCAGTTTACAATTCTTTTGAACACCAGCCACCAACGCACGCCTTCACGGAATCTCTGGACGAACATCCCCACAGAAACTCGCCACTCGGACTTAATGTCACACTTTTCGACGGATATCTGTAACATCGACAGACTAAGTAGCCTGGTTACAGACGTTTTATCCGGCGTGCATATTCGTCATTCACTCGCATCTCTCGTCGATGTAGATGTCATGGCGGTGACCCAACAAAACGATATGAAGTCTAGTCAGTTACTGTAGCAATATCTTAGAACAGCCTAATTTTTTGGTATTTTGTTGTACAGTTTGACACTTATCGACAAGGCATGTTCGTTTGGCCCAACTGTATGGGCCATTCCAGCTAGCGTAGAAATTCTTCACTTCACCATTCTACGCGTTACATGCATAACGCTTACCGACTGTATGTTTTCTTGTTCCTCGATGTTGACAGTTGTCTGTCTGTTGTCTGCTGTCTTTCGAATTATTACCGTTGAGTAAATCGTCGGATCTGGAGCGATACTTTGTGGGAATTCCCCGCAAAGTGGTGGGCCCGACAGTAGCATTTTCGTTAAAACTTAGTTCACCGTTTCTATTTGGTTATCAGGCGTATTTTTTCCACGTATTTATGTCTCACGTCATTTGGCGAGTCAGTCCCTTGGTGCAAATATTTTATACGACGTTTCGTTATATTTATTGACAGTATTGTATTTTTCGTTACCTAGTAGGTCTGACCAAATTGTCATGTTTAACAACCTGCTCTACGTTCTCGTTTTTTGCATAGTACAAACCATCCTGCGTTGACCATAAATGGCGTACACCAGGTCCTTGGATTTGCATATGGTAGGTGCAGATACCTTAACAATTTCTCAATTCTTGTAGTTGGACCCACCGCTGTGGTTTGTTTGTTACGAGGCCGAAGTTGTCAACAAGAGAATCTCGTCTGGCCGGACGAAACACAGTCACCTAGTGTCCATGCTTCGGCAGGAATTCAGAATGTAACTGCGTGACTTCCTTCTTACTCAGTTTGCGAAACATCGTTAGAACACCCTTAAGGGGGTCGTAAGCAAGCGGATAAACCCACCAGAGAAGACCCGCTTGCGGAAGCTTTTCGGTGGACTACAGCCGGACAGCAACCGCTCCTCCATGCTGCTGAGCGAGATGCAGTAAATTCTTGGTGGCTTTCACGTGGACGAGTCACTGTTACCAGAATAGTGGATACATATACTGCGGGAGACATCCTAGGCTGGTGTGTCTGTAGCCCACCCCCAACGGCTATCAGCAGCTGTGGAAATCGCCGACCAAGTGTTCGAGCGTTTCCGGCCATTTCTGCGCATTTCGAATAATCCCAGAGTAAGTACCATTCCTACGACCTCAGTAGGTTCTTGCACAACCGACCTTGCAGAAGTCAAGGTCTTGTTGGCAGAAGTGGTTGTCTTACGCAGAGACTTGTGCAGTATGACTACCAGCCGTTCCCGAGAGTGGTCTCCACGACGTCGGCGCACCAGCAGGTCACCCAGTCGACGTAACTCACAGTTCCACAAACGCTTTTGCTGGTGCCGTGAACGGCGTTAAAGTCGCTAGATGTATAACCCATTGCCGTTTTTCTCACTGCTTCATGGAAACCGGACAGCCGACGCGTAATGGCGACGGACATCACCGGCGCATTCACCCCTATTCGCCTTATGTTTGTTCGGGATTTCTTTACAGGTACGGCATTTCTGGTGTACACAGGAACGTATGTTAGTGTAGCCCCAAAGACACTCTCCGAAGCGACACGGTCAAGCGCTTCTTCGTGCCGCCAATGGCGCCGTTATCCGGACTTATGGTTACCGTTCACTAACGTTGGACTTGGGTCCCTGGAGAAACTTTCGTTGGATTTTTTTATTGTTGCCGTTCCTTTTGCCATCATCGGTATCGATTTTTTCCGGCATTTTTACCTTTTAGTCGATACGCGACGCCGAAAGCTAATAGATGCCGGTGCACACCCGAGTATTGGCAGCAATCGCACGACCGTCGCAGCCATCAGTTCTGTCTACGCGCTACCGACTGCTTTACCGCCTTTTGCGGAACTTTTTCAACAATTCCCTTCAACTAGTCCGAGCAGCATACGCTGTGCCCGCTGTGGCTTCCAGTGCCAAACATGACCTAGGAACCGAAGGGTCGCCTGTTCGGCTAGGCTTCGCAGGTTGGTCACCGAAAAGCTTAGAGTTTCTGAAGCAGATTTGGAATACATGCTCGAACTCAGGAGCATTCGTCTTCCCGATAATTCTTGGACCTCATCGTTGCATCTGGTTCCAAAGACCAGAGGACCGGCGTCGTCGTAGTGACTACCTCGATGACTACCGCGGTCTCAGTAAAGCGAATGGACTGACCAATGTCGCTCAGACTCTTCATCGTTTCATGCACGAAGTCGTCCGCAGTCTGTGCCTCGTTTATCTCCACCTCGACGACATCTTCGTTGCTAGCTTTTCTGAGGAGGTGCACCTTTTGCATCTGCTCAGTTCGTCTGAACGGCTGACTACCTATGGTACTACAGTCAACCCGACAAAATGTTGGCCAGGCGAAACATCCATCGAGCTTCCAGTTCACCGGATTTCAGCTGATGGAATTGTTTCCCTTTCCCAATAAGTTCATGCCATCAAGGATTATCCTGAGCCTTCTTTTAAACAGCATTGCCAATTTTGTGGCACGGCAAAGTATTATCGTCTATTCATTTCTCGATGCGCGCATGTTAAGTAACCGATGACTGATCTCCTCCGTGAAGGCAATCGCAACCTGTCATTCGCCGATTCAGTGCGTGCAGCATTTAAAATGCCTAAAAGGGTTATCTCCATAATAGCTCTCCTAGCACATCCGAACGTTAACGTTCAGCTGTCACCATGTTACAACAGTACGTTGGAACTAGTTGGAAACCCCTTGCAATTTTCTCCAAACGGTTGCAACCTGCGGACACTAGCACAGCACTTTCGAGTGAGAATTACTGGCCATCTATCTTGCAACACGCCATTTTCAGCATGCTGTTGAAGGCCGACTGTTCACAGCTTACACTGATCATAAACCATTGGTGCATTCTCTGAACTCATCGTCCGGCAGCTATTCCACCAGGGGAATCAGACACCCGGGCTGTACTTCCAGTTTACAACAGATGTACGGCAAATCTTGGGTGTTTTTAACTCTGCTGCCGGTAACCCCTCATGTGTATACCGAGTGAGCGATTCTACGCTTTCTCCTCTTGATTTGGCCGCCATATCTGCTGCGTAAATAGGCGACCACGAGATGGAGCAACTCCGCCAATGTGGCTCACTCCAAATGTAGCCTGTTGCCCTGAATTCCTCTAAAGGCACCATCCTTTGTGATATTTCAGAAAACGTGCATAGACGTGTAATGCCCTTATCTTTTTGTCTTACAGTGTTCAACGTTCTACATAACCTATCGTACCCTGGCATACCTGCTTCATTGAAGCTTATCACTGTGTGCTTCGCGTGGCCAAAGGTGAACAACGACGTCCGAAATTGTGCTTGCTGCTGTCTGGAATGTCAACGTTCTAAGGTTCAAGATTATACCAAGAGCCCATCGGTGTTCTGTCCGCATCCGACGCACGTCTTCTTCACGTCCACTTCGATCGCGTGGGACCGCTGCCGCCTTCCAGCGGCTTTACTTTCCTTCTGACTTGTGCCGACCGTTTTAACAGGTGGTCGGAGGCGATCCAGCTTCACGATTGCGTTCCCTAAACGGTGGCTCGCGCCTTTTTAGGACGTTCCGTGACCGAATATGGTTGTCCCGCCGTGATGATTACTGATCGTGGTTCTCGTTCTGAAGGATTTACCACAGATATCCTTAATGCCCTTGAGTGCAAGCATATAGGCACTGCCGCCTAAAATCCCGAATCCAACAGGATGGTGGAACGTTTTCATCATCAGGTAAAAGTGACCCTCAGTGCACAGTCAGAGCTCACCTGGCAAGGGGTTTTACCCGTAGTTTTCCTTGGGTTGCGTAACATTGTCAAGATGAAACTGAGGCTCACAACTGCCCAACTTGTCCATGCGTGCACTATACGTTTACTCAACGAATTATTGTGGCCTTCGACAACCAAACCTGTCGATTACGAAAGGTATGTAGCGCCCTTGGTGATTCACATGCGAAAGCTACGTCCAGTCCACTCAAGAGAGCGGTAACCAGCTGCGCGTTTGCACGAGAAACGTCCTTTCTCCTCCAAAGTCTTCGCACGAGAATACGGTTTACGCAAGCCCCTCATTCGCCATGTGCAGGCCATTTCTGCGTGTTACAACGAAGCGGAATGGCTCTGACCGTCCAGCGTGGTGTCAACACGAGATCGTTTAAATTGACTGGATAAAACCGGTGATTATCGAAAAAGTTGGGCCCATTGTCCCGCCTACACATTCATCACCGCTTTTTCATTCCGAGCATACGTCAGACACACTTGATTCCAGCCCCAAACCTTCCCCCGCACTGCAAGGCCAACTTGTTAGACGGTTGCGAAAACCTGTAAGGTTTGCTGATCGTGTTAGTGTTTTCTACACATCGAACGCTCGTTTACTGCAAATGTCCCGTTACTGTTTTAATTGTCATATTTCTTCCGTATACATTAACACGTTTATTTTTGAGTTCATTTCAAGCGTGATCTTAGCAAAACCGGCCTGCAATATTTGTCAACGAATTGAAAGGCTCCAGACTTTCAACGGACTGGCGATGCTGGAGGATCCTTCAACACAGTTGGGTGGCTTTTCCGTCTGGCACAGGTATTTCACCGTTCGTTCACTTTTAGATCACCCGGACTTGATGCAACTGGAGGGACACGCCATGAAAACTATAGCTCAGCTGTGAGTAAACCAAACTCCACTTTTTCTCATCTGTGATTCAGATGTGAACCGAAGACTAAATAGCGTAAAAAATTTAAGTGACTCAATCAGCACCTCGTTAGTCCGCGACCGGCCAACGTAAGGACTACCCCTTATGATTCTCCTGTCATTATCATCACCAAAGACAGCAATATGTCAGTGGTTCACTCTGATGCTTAACTGCCACACAACCACGAAGAAGAAGCTAACCATGTTTAGGAAGAGAGAGGAAAAAGGGACAGGGGAATGGACCTAACTACTAAAAATAGCTACGTCTGTATTCAAACATACAACAGCAAGGCGCCTACACCTTACAAACAAACAACCGAGCTGTAAGTGAAAGTAAGGCATCATCACTGCACCGCGTCATTAAATTTACTCACTTTACAGACAACTCAGCCAAACAACGACAGCATTTACACCACTGAGCTCGGTTAGCCGCCATCTCACCTAACGCCCCAAGCCACTGACTCTGTGAGTCGCGAGGGCCCCATCCCGGGAGACGAACCCGGTCTACAGTGACTAACCCCTTCGTGACCGATTTCATTTGTCTACGCCAGGTCATCATTTGTCCACCTCGCACCTTACGCCAGTTGGCCGTAGCGGCGGCAAACAGTTCCCTGTGTGACAAACGATTAGCTGGCATCCTTAGTACATGGCCTAACCATCTAAGTCTGTGCAAATGTAGTGACTGAACAGAAGAACTCGTTTGACAACCGGTCAAACACCCGCTTCCTAACATCCTCGTTGCTTACTCGCTGGTGCCGCCTGATATGAGCGATTGGACGCAGAGATCGGTGGTCAAATACCTGAAGGCGTTTCACATCTACCGTGAGCGGCCAGGTTTCGCTGCCGTAAAGTAGTACAGCTCTCACTGTTGTTTGATATACGCGACTCTTAAGTTTCAGGGAAATATCTGTCGCCTAGGTGCTTCAGATTAGCAAACACCGCTCTAGCCTTGGTGATATGCGCTTTTATTTCGTCCCCTACACTTCCGCCGCCGCCGCCGTTGATGAAGCTTTCCAGGTATATAAACCGACAAAAACCTCCATGATTTCATTATCTAACATAAATTTACGTAATCACAGCAATATTGCAGAAGCACTTTGCATTTCGGGACTGCAAAGCGCACTCCGGAACATTTGGAAAAATGCGAAGTTGCGTTTAGCGTTGTTTGTGTCGCTCGAAAGTTGTCAAACAGCAACCCCTTGTCGTCAGCATAATCAAGATCAGTCAGTCTTTCGACAGATGTGATGTTCACGCCGACATCATTTGAGCGCCGGAGGCAGTCTACCATTATTTTGTTTACGACGAAATTTAACAGAAATGGTAAAGGGGGATAGCTTTAGCGTACGCCGCTCATGGTGATGAAACTGTCGGACAGTTCATCGTGAACCTTAATCTGAGCTGAAGTATGAGAATAAAGCGCCGACAGTATGTTCACATACTTATTCGGTACATCTCTGTGTTCAAGTGAAACTAAAAGCGTAGATCGGTAGACCGATTCGAATGCACCTTTGTAGTCGAGGAATAAGGCGACCGTTGGCCGACAGTACACATCGACGAATTCTTGAAGTCACAAAACCTTATAAACTCTCCACATCACTTTTTCCTTAATGAGCGCTCCTGCCTGACATGTCAATTGGAATTTTGATACCGTATTTCAGTATCTGCCGATGCAGGGAATGCAGTTTTTATCATACCCCTTGACATGCAAAAATGCCTTCGGTCTTGTGCGCCTCAAGAGCCTGTTAATCAAAATAGCTTCCCTTGGGATACAAGACCTTGTGTACAGCCGGATTTTGTCATATCTTGAAGGCAGAACCAAAACTGTCAAAACGGGCGGCCACCGCTTAATGCCAAAACCAGTGACTAGCAAGGTGATTAAAGGAGGCATTCTGGGGTCACTGCTCTTCCCAGTGAATGCGGTGTTATTAAGCACGGCAAAACATTTATGTTTGCTGATGACACCAAAGTCGTTTACACATTCCGCTAGCTCGGTAACCTCGCCTTATGTCTACAAAATATACGACATGACCAAGCACTATTGGAGTCGCGGTACAAAATATGGCACATGACGTTGAAAGCAAACAAGTCAAACGTTCTCACCTATGGTTGTCAAATACCCAATGGATCTGTCTCACTAGACAGTCGTCATCTTGATACCGCCATATCCGTTCAAGATCCAGGAACATGGTATCCAAACTCCAGTTTTTCTGAAGTGGTACGCTTTCAGGTTGGAAAAACTAAAAGTACAATAGGCTGTACCAAAAGACTTTCTGCTTACCGGATGCGAAGCTGGCTGTTCACAAGATGTGTGCTCGACCGCAACTTTAGTGCTGCACCTTCATTTACTGCCACCTACGCAAGTCCCACGGGCTCGCTTTAGGAAATCTCCAACGCTCATTTCCCAAAAGCTTAATAGGATATTCATCCTCACTCACCTGTGATGAACGCTGTCAAACACTTGGCATTGATCCACTTTGGTTACGAAGACCAAAGTTGAATCTTACACTTTTGTGTAAACTGACACACTCGGACGCCGTCACCACAGCTTTCGCCCTTCAATTCCAACACGGCTCCTCATACGGTCTACGAAATAAGGGTTGCATTTTTTCTAGCTTGCCAGCTGGGAACAAGATACTAGCCAACGTATTTATTGTAAAATTTTCCTCTAATTGTAATAAACTTCCAGACCAAATTAGAGCCAGTAACTAAATTCAGCGTTTCCAAATGTCTTGGACAGCTTCTTCACATCATCAAACATAATGCCTCTCTTCAAACTTTGTGTATCTTCTGGTGAACTTTTTGAATGCTGTCCAGATGACGTTCGGCCGTCAGCAGGATAAACGTATACCCATCTTCATTATACGGGTACCATCTAAAACAGCTTGTCGGAAACTGTTAGCTGCGTATCCACCGATTACTCACACACCACCTCGCATTTGATTTATTATGCACTCACAAAACCGCACCATTTTGCTCACGTGCGTCACATATACAGTTGTACTCAAAACAAAAGGAAAATGAAACAAAGGAGTATATCTCACTTATATGCTTTCCCACATTTTATATACATATGCCCAGTCGTAATAACCTGTTCACCTTGGTAATTATTCAGACCATAATTAATGGCGGCCAGTATTGACGGTTAACTCGGCCGGCATGCATAAATTCCCCACGGAAAACTGTAAGACAGAATACTCCCTCGTTTACTTTATATCACCTGATCATGACCTCATATTCACATCGGGCGCAGTCTCCTATGCCTCAAATTCTACCCATTATTTACTAGCAACTGTAGCGTGCCATGAAATACATATTCTATCCTAAACATTGATCCTACATAACAAGCTGATGCCAAAATTTCACAATAATCCCACTGAAACCTCAATTCACATCGTGTGGTGTCCTCCTGACTCAACCCTCCTCGTTAACCATTAGTAACTTTTGTGATATATGAAATATACATTCTAGCTTACACACTAACCCTATAAAGGAAACTGACTACAAAACTTCGGACGGAGTTTTGATTATCACATGATAATCAGTCCAGCAGCAGCTGCAGTTTACCCGATTATCGCGGAGTATTACAACAATTGCTTGCCAACATTATTGTTAAAAACACAAAAAATATTAATATCGCGCAGAGTTTCTGTCAAAAAATATAACATTCACATTAATCTTCACATTGCGGGTGATTACTTCACGTTGTCCCAATACACGCATGACATTATGCTCTTTTTCTTATTCCCACGAGCATCCACAATGCAAGGAAAACTTTTGCGATGAATGGGGTCTCAAAACCCCATATTGGCCTAGAAATGGGAGGTCTGTGACAGGATTGGGGTAGCGACGATCAACATAAACCACATACTTCGATGTTGATGTTGAGCACATTCTGTGTCCAGATGGCATTCGCACTATACCACACTTAAAACCAGTGGTAAGGGAATGGTGGGGTACCGTGAGTGATAATTAGTGGTCTAAAAGTTGGATATTAACATGGTGGAATATCGTGGAACATACATATATGCTCCTGATGTTAATGACAGTATTGACAAGCAGTTGCTAGAAATATAGTTTTCATTTTCACGTTCACTGGATAAGTTGTGGTTGCAGTATAGTACGAGAGAGTGAAAACGATGATCAACAGATCACGCACCTTTCACGTGTGTTACAGGTACATTCATTTTTATGCCATCGCTGATTGACCACACGCACTTTTATTTATCACCTGGCACTTGTTTAGCTTCTACACAACCAAGTTTTACTGCAGATGTTCCGGGATTGTCTGAACACCCATTGCTATCGTGCCTTGGGATGTAAGTTATCTCGGCCCATGAGATTTCCGGGTTCACCAAAGGTATAGCTATTTGCTTCATTCCTTAAATGTCGTTTAGGATACATTTTCGTTTGCTAAGAAGCACTTTAGGCCACTATCCCGACCTAACAAACAAATATTAAACTCGCATATACAGGAGGTAATGTGGCACGAACGGAATCCATGTAACTGTGTGGGACGACTATTGCTTGCCCTCTCGCATACGGACTGCCACTACCATTAAGTTTCATTATCGGTAATCAGTAGATTTTCCAGTTAATGGCTTGTCCATCTCCACCCTTTAGATCCCCACCTCGAAGTTCCCCATTTCAATAAGTTGTATAAACAGAAAATATTGAAGATATGCCCGAGTAAGCCGGCTGCAACATATATATTACACTTTTAGTTTGTCGTCGAAGTAGGAACCTGGCCGTCCGCCAAATACCACTTCATGGTCATACCCGGAAAGGAGAATTCCGCAACCGAACTCGTCAAACTTTTCCCCACCTCAAATCACACATAAGCGTTGTGTATAGTGCAATATACTTGGATTTATTACCAAACATTGCTGATTCTGATCTACTCAGAGAATGAAATCGCCAGCTTCATCCCGCTTATCTGGTCCATGAAGTGTGTCTGAGTGTGCAGTACACGTTAACACTAGTAGCTGCTTCAACCAGATTCATTTGAACAATGAATAACTTCTGGGTATGCAGTATGCGTGCACACTAATAGCTGCTCCAACCAATTGATTTGGGCTATCAACAACGTCTCACAATACTGGATGCGTTCACACTAGGGGCTACTTCAACATGATTCACTTAAGCTATGATGAACGTCTGAGTACGCATTCACGCCAGTAAATGCTTCAGCGTGACCCACTTGATATATAAATAACGTCTGTATGCGCAGCATAGGGTCACACTAATAGGTGCTCCAACCCCGTTGAATTAAGCCATATATAGCGTCTGAGTATGCATTCACACTAGTAGATGACAAAACCTGACTCACTTGAACTACAAACAACGTCGGTGTAAGTAGCATACGTTCACACCAGTAGCTGCTCCACCCGATTGACTTAGGCTATCAACGATGTCTCACAATTCACTATGCGTTCGCGTTAGTTAGTGCCTCAATTTGATTCACTTAAGGCATGGTGAACGTCTGTTTACGCAGTATAAGTTCACACCATTAGACGCTTTTACCTCATTCCATAAAACTATGAATAACGTCTGCGTACGCTGTATGCGTTCATACTAGTAACTGCTCCATCCGATTGACTTTAGTTATGACCAGCGTCTGAGTGTTAGGTATATGCTCACACCAGTAGCTGCCCCTTCCGAACCACTCATACCATGAACAATTTGGAGAACTAATACATGCGGGAAGTGATGAAAGGCCTGTATTTGAAGCGTTTGGGGCACATGGTAATCATCATCCTTGATTCCGCTGGTTATCACATTGATCGGAACGTTTTTCTACACCGCGACAGATACTCAGCGTCCTATACGACATAGTGTGTCTGCCTGAGACGCATACCTCCCGGTGATCGGCAGGCGGCCTGATTTCGTCTGTTTCTGCGTGTTGTTCTGTATGAACACCACGTGACCTAAATCTAGTTATAAACAATGGAGTAAAGTGGAGAGAATCTGTTTTAGAAGATTTTCGAAGATTCAGTGGGACGTGATGCCCTGTTCTTACACCGTTCCGTATGCATCAGAGATGAAAACAACAGTATGATAGTGTAGTGACCGGCGATCGTGTGGCTTCTCTAAGGACCCCGGCTGCAACCGTGTTTTCCAGCTTGTCTGTTCCGTAAGCATGATTCTATGTACGCCTGCAACAGGAGGCCTGATACGAACTCAGTGCCACTTTCTTCAGTCGTGTAACTAGTTGCACGCAGTGAATGCTTGCCGCCTTCTTAACGGCTCATCTGTTATTTCATTCTTCAAGGTCGTTTAACATGAACCTATTCGAGCGTTGTTTAGCGTACTCGAAGGTTCCACGCACTTTTCGCTTGGCGCGCTTTTGAGCACCGTCCAGTGGGCTGTAGCCCATCTCGCGCTTCTCTTCTTTTTCCTCTTGGTTGCTGCCGTTGGTCCCAGACTAGGCTGGAGTTAACTACTTATCATGTTTCCAAACATTGCTGGAAATATACGGTTTGTTTCCTAACCTAACTGTGTTCTCTAGTTCGATGCCTGTTGGGACTACGTTACGATTGCTCTTCAGGAAAAGCATATTAAATTTTTAGTGGAAGAGGGTCTAGC
>LUCH01005481.1:20728-35841 GCA_013368495.1 Paragonimus heterotremus | reverse complement strand
GCGTCGCGGGAAGGATGGTGGCTGTGGCTGGATGTATTTCACACCAGTCCCATCATTGTGAGCAACCATTTTGTTGCAACAAGCAAAAGTGACCACTAGATGCGGCCTATCGCAATATGTTCACCGCCTTGTCGTCCGTAACTCCGGGGCATACGTTCAAATAGTTTAACAGCTGGTTATACGAGGCCTCAACCCAATAACAATATGCGTGGCTGCTCTCTGTATTCGTTCTAATTGCGACACCTCGCTTTGTAGACAGATGAACACTGCAGCTGAGCCGTACTCGAGTTTTGGACGAACAAGTTATGAGAAGAGTGAGCAAGAGGCCTCTCTGAACACCTTAGCAATGGTTTGATGGATAGGCGCAGGCGTTCTTCTGGCTTGGAAAGAGGCTTGCGTTGTATGAGGCTGAATTTTGGATACCTAACACCAGCATTTCAAAGTCACGTTCGACATTACTTTCTGTTGACAAGTGACATACAACGTGATATGCCTTGATATTGCCGATATCTCGTAGATGCATAAAGGAGCATTTCTATGGGTTTAGGGACAATCTTCTTTGAACTGACCATGTTGATATTGTGTCTCATTCCTGTTGCAATATTTCACTATCCTCATCTAAAGAGACTGTTCTCCACACTTCCATGTCATCAGCGAAGATGAAGGCAGGCGAGTGCAAAGTGTCCGATAGTTTATTGATGAAAATCAAAAACAAGCGCTCAAGCACTGACCTTTGTGGCACACCACTTGAGGCAGACGGCCATTCAGATAGGTGTTCGTTGACCCTTACGGCGCATGACTTACTACGGAGGAAGTCTGTTATTCAATTTGATATAGGCAAGCTGACAGCGTACGCCAACAACTTGGTGAGCGAGTGGTTATGTGGCACTGTCGAAGGCCTTGTTGAAACTGGGAAGCATCACGTTCAGAGTCTTGCCATCTGCTCTCGCTTCCACTCATCACTTTCTGGCGAGCAGGAGGTTCGTCAAGCGAGATCGCCCGCTCCGGATTTCGCGCTGCCTCTCACTTGAAATCGAGAGTTGTTCCAAATGCCCCTCAAGACGACGGACTATCGGCCTCTCCATCACCTTGCTAAGCAAGCAAATTAGGCATACTTATCGACATCTGAAAGCTTCCGACCTTCTTCCTCCCTTGTACCACAGCTTGTCTCCACTCCGCTAGCAGCTTATCGTCATTCAGAGACCGCTGATGGAAGTCCAACAGGGACACAGATAATTCCATCTTCAGTTCACGCAGCAACAAAAGGCGTGTGTTGTCCGGACAGGGGGACTTATTGACATCGATCGACTTCAGATCGCGCTCCAACTGAACAACGGTGGAAAGCACTTCGGCAAGCCAGGATTCAATATTATCCAGCAGGGCGGACTGCGCCTTATCCCGGGAATAAACTGAAACTTAATGCCAACCCACTAGCTGAGCCTTGTCCAAGTGCTCAACAACTTTGTTTCCGCTCCGATCCATCAGTGCCGGGATTTCCGCCTCAATTCCGGTCCGTCTACAGGTGTACGCCCACAGCCCCCTGGGTGTTGTTGTGGATTCCGCAGCCAGTCTTTCTTCGTACTGCTGACGCTTTCTTATCTTCATCGTATTAAATTTCTTCCGTGTCTTTTGGTAAACACCGTAGGCACCGTGACAAGCCCAGTAGTCCATCCCCTGCCGGTGTCTGCTTTTGGGGATGGCACACAATTCGACATCAAACTACGGTGGCCCTTCAGACTGTGGACGACTGAGAGACGCTGGCACGATATCTCTAACTTTGCACCAGTAAGTATCAACCATGTTCGTGCTTCTGCCCCAGTCGTAGTTGCACGCGGCCACCTTCATTCCTTCGAATGGCATTCTCCAGATGTCTCATCGAACCGGCCCGTGTGCTGCTAGCAGTTCGCCTGTTGTCCACCATATGTCCAATAACGCCTGGACGCTCCTCTCTACTTGGCGCTAAATATCAGACTCAAGTGCGACAAATACCGAATCCAACTTGGAGAAGCATCCGGCCTGCAGCTCCGTGGCAGCCGCGCGTGTTGCTCTAATTGAAAAAACCTGGGTATAAGCCAGCTTATACCCGCTTTGAAGAGAGTTTTTAGGTGCGTTATTGGCACACAACATCCACTTGAAAACCCTGTTTGAAAACCAGGTGAATATCTACTTGAAAATCAGGCTTCCGAAAGCCTTGGCTGCAATGCACTGGCTGTAGTACACTACGCTGCCATCAGAAGATTAAGCTAATTATCTGCACGAGGGCTGCTAGCAACACGTTGTACCAACTTACCGGAAAACCCCTTTCTACGAACCCAAGTAAAACAAGCGGTGCGTGCTTACCTCTTACTTCACGTGCCGTGCAGAACGAAAAAATATCACTGACATATGGATATTATATTGTGAATGTGTGATACATTGATAGGACTGACTCATGAAAGCATCCGGAATGATATAAGAAATTCCACTGAACTTGTGCAAATGGCACTTTCTGCAAAAAAGACTAGCTCTTAGCATGCATTGGGAGTAGAATGTTCCGGCCAATAAACAAGATACAACTTGTTTTGACAGTCTGATGGAGAACTTACAGTGGTTTCAGTAACTGAAGGATTCATTCATGAGTGCGTCCGGAGTGACGTCGGGAAGCAAATTTCACATCCTTCTCTATGAACAGTTGTCTACGACCGACTATACACCACATGCATTTAAAAGCATAACATATCATGCGTACGCACACATACGTGGTTACAAAAATGTATCTGAATACAATCATACCCGACCGCGTGTTGCCGGCCATATGAAGTACACCACTATTGGCAGATTTATATTAATGTAAATCCGTCTGTATACGGGCGGATTTGTCATAAATGAATATCTGAAAACCTCATGCAGAGGAGGCAGGCATATTTAAAATCACTCCAATGATATTTTTATCGTCTTTCAACAACCGTAAATTGAGTCCCGGGCTTATCATAGACAACACCGAAAACCCCAACTTACGTCGCAAATCAAAGATGCTAATCGCACCGAAAATGACAATTACCGGCGTTTAAAACAAAACGGTTTATGCCGTTTATCAGTGGACACAGTGAGCTATCAGTTGTAAAAAAATGGCACGTTGGTAAAGTAACGTTCAAGGATAATTAATATCATGCTGTGTGGAGTAATCATTCTTTTCTAACAAAGTAAAGTTTTCAACCCGGTTTGAACCCGATTTTCTGTGATATCAGGGTGGTACAAGCACAGCTCGATTGGTCTAAGTAATGTCTCGAACAAACGATCTAACCCACTAGTGCATCTATGTGTTCTCTAGCTGATGTTAGGTAAGCTGGAATGTCCCAATATAAAGCAGTGGTCAGGTGCCCCAGAAATCTTCAGATCGTACTACAGCTCACTTGGAAGCGATCCACGGAACGATAAGCAAAATCGAGCATAATGGAGGTGTTCAGTGTCAACTTTACCTTGCACCACAGACCCTGATAAGCATCGTCGGCGTCAGTGTATCTTTTTCACCAACTGTGTGATCAAATTAAGTTGATCACAGTTGATACAGTTCGTTAGCGAAAAGTATTACACTGCCCTCTTCTTAGGGAACAGCACTGTCCTCAGTGCTCCGTAACCATCTTTCTCATGGTCACTTTTGCTTGTTGCAACAAAATGGTTGCTCACAATGATGGGACTGGTGTGAAATACATCCAGCCACAGCCACCATCCTTCCCGCGACGCCAATTGTAACTAGCAACGGAGTGGGGGCATTGAGAAACAGCGTTTCCCTGAAGGACGAGGGCCAAACAGGAATCTGGAATGGCGACAAAAACCGACAACCATGAGACAAAGGTCCAGTAAGTCATGCACACAACTTACACATTCGAAAACTCCAATGTCGTCAATCACACGACAGCGAACTGCATTACACTACCCTCTCTCTAGGGAAGAGCACTGTCCTCAGTGCTCCGTAACCATCGTTCGCACGTTCACTTGTGGTTGCCGCCCTAGGATATTTGTTGAAGATGGTGGGCCTGGTGTGCAATCAACCGCAGCAACCATTCCATCATCCTGCCCGCGATGCATATCAGGGTAAGGGGCGTTGTTATAATTTTACGGCGTGGTGTGGTCTTTCCAAATTTTGAAAACCAAGCGAGTTTGGGGAGTTAAGTCAACATTTACTCCCCTATCCAATCAGGTGATGTCTCTGTTCGATAAAATGGTGGTACATTCACCCACCCAGATTATCAGATAACGCTTGTACTTGTGGAGTAGCCTGCGCCGTGCCAACAGTGTGGAGAAGGCATAGGAAAGCGGAATGAAGCCTCACGGTGTGATATTCGTGATGGATGGTTGCACCATAACTGCGCTTCAGTCACCGCCGAGCCATACAGCTGTCCCAACAAGAGTCGCTCTTAACAGTTTCAAATTTAATGCCTTATGTGTTGAACTTGCAGTGGATCTAAACGCTATATACAATTCAGGTGTGAATACGGAATCAAAAAGTGAAACAAAAATGAGGACGACTGACTCACAGTAGTTCGTGAAGGTGCGTCGTTTAGAGTTCCACCGCACGGAATGAAGTATCTAAATGATGCGATCTGCCGTATAATTCCCAAGTAACGTTGAAGGTCACAACGAAGATCATTCCGACGACAGATGAGTTTGGAAATGTGCTGAAACAAATGCGGATTCCGTTAGACGTCACCTCTCCCGAAATCTGTACGCACGTGACACAGAACGCACACGGAGAACACAGGGCTCGCGACCGTGAAAGTGTAAATTATATTGTTAATTGTTTCGATTCACACGAATTGAACGAGTGTACACGTGAATTTGAAGAAGGCGAAAAATGTGAAAAACAACTGTAATTATGCAGTACAAAATGCTGTACGAAGAGCCACAGAACTGCCCCGCAGAGCGTTAGTTGGGTTATGAGAACGCTCAAAGAGAGAATGAATGACACTACTCCGAATAGTGTGCAAAACGGACGGGAAGTTCGCGCGATCGTCCGCAGCGTGTTTGTGGTGGGAGAGATGAATGAATTGCATGTCCTCAGCGAGATTAGTGGAGTCTGGAAGTGTTTGTGTGTTTTTTGGGATGGATTGGTTCGGAAGACCTGAATGGGAGGAAGCGGCATTTACAGCCAGAAGAGTGGGAGCATGCGAGTCTGAAGGATCCACACAGGCCACTTTTAAACGGTCGACGCTTACTGAATCACGATTACCGTTACGATTGACGATTAAATACCTATCTTGGCGTTCGAGCGCTCTAAATGGACCGTCATAGGGTGGATGGAGGGGGTTCTTTCGTGCGTCAGCTCTGATAAACATGATGGGGATAGTGCGCAAGTCTTCGTGTACTCGAGTCTGCCTCGGCGTGGTCCTCGTTGGGGCTGGCTTTAACCTGCTCATGTGCAGTTTTAGACCTGTTGCGTATGACGTCGGGGCTATTTTGCCAGCGGTCCTAAAATCCGTAAACTTTTCACCTGGCAGGCTTAAAGTGAAGCCATAGACGAGTTCAGCCGGGGTGCTGCCGATGTCCTCTTTGACGGTGTTACGGATGCCAAGTAGAATGAATGGTAGGTTTTCCGACCAGTTTGGGCCAGATGTCGTAGCAAGGATGGCGGATTTCAGTTGACGATGGAGACGTTCCACTAAGCCATTTGATGCTGGGTGATAGGCGGTTGTTCGGAAGTGTTCACAGCCAAGTAAGTGCTGCAGGTCGCGAAACAGCGTGGATGTGAACTGGGAACCGCGGTCAGTGGTGATGGGGGCAGGTAGGCTGAAATAGGATACCCAAGTTTCCACAAAAGTCCGTGCGATGTTCTCAGCTGAGAGGTCGCGTATGGGCGTTGCTTGCGGCCACCGTGTGGAACGATCAATGCACGTCCACAAATGTGTAAAGCCGTTTGAGGGTGGAAGTGGGTCTACAATGTCATTGTGGACGTGTTCGTAGCGGGCGTCTGGTGCACTGAACGCGCCAGGTGTGGCGATGCATCTTACTTCGCCAACAGGGCAGACAGTATTTGCTTCATTCATGTATGTTCTTGCGCGTGTTGGGCCAGACAAAACGGTCGGTGATTAGCTTGACGGTGGAACGGATGCTAGGATGGGAAATAGAATGAAAATGATTGAAAATGTTTCGACGGTAATCAAGGGAAGCATAAGGTTTTGGCTTACCGATTGAAATGCCACAGTGTATTTTGGGGTCGCAGTGCAGGAGTTGTAGTTGAACGAATTTCTGGGAGTGGTGAGAGCGTAGTTGACCGAATGCTTCATCGTTTTGTTGCGCCGCCGCTGTAGCTTCTAAAGCGATGGGAGATGTGGATAGGTGATGAATGTGCGCGCAAGATAAAGCATCTGAGGCTAGGTTGCTAGGGTCATCTACGTAGCGGACGTCCGTCGTAAACTGGGAGAGGAAGTCGAAGTGGCGGGCTTTTCTCAGGGAATATCTGTCTGGAGAGGTGCTTGAAGCGTGTGTTAACGGTTTGTGGTCAGTAAGGGTGATGAACTGACGTCCTTCCAACACATGTCGGAAATGCCTGATGGCAAGGTTCAAAGCTAGCAATTCTCTGCTGAAGGTGCTGTACCTGTTTTGAGAAGGTTGTAGCTTTCGGGAGAAAAAGGATAGCGGTCGGACCTCCTTGCCGATGACTTACCGCAAGACCGCGCCGATAGCAGACGGGGATGCGTCGGTCTTTAGAACTAACCGCACGTGTTCATAAGTAATTAGATAGCCGAGGGATGTGACGTTTGCAGGACCTGCTTGGCGGAATTGAAGGCGGCGGTGGCTTCTGGAGTGAAGACGAAATTTTTGGGGTTATTGTGCAGCAAATCGGTCAGTGGTTTGAGCATGCCAGAGCAATGGGGATAAACCGATAACAGTAATTTGCAATCCACAAAAATTGACGGAGGCCTCTGATAGACTGAGGCAACGGATAATCCGAAATGGCGTTGTTTTACTCCTGTAATGGTTTGATGCCGTCTCTGTCGATGTGATGACCATGAAAGTCAATGGCAGAAGCACCGAAGATGCATTTGTTTGTGTTGATGGTGACGCCGTAATGGTATAAACGCTCAAAGACATATTTCAAGTGAGACAGATGCTCCTGCTCATTACTACTGGCGATCAGTACGTCATCAGTGTAGACGAACACAAAGTCTAATCCGCGTAGAACTTAGTCGATGAAGCGTTGAAATGCTTAGGCGGCGTTCCTGAGACCTAAAGGCATACGAACAAATTCAAATAGGCCAATTCGGATAGTGATCGCTGTTTTAACCATGTCATCGGCGCCACAGAAATCTGGTGATATGCTTTGATTAGATATATATTGGAAAAAATCTCTTTTCCACATAGGCTGTCTGGAAAGCTATGAATATGCGGAATGGGATAGCGATCCGGCACAGTTGCGCTGTTCAGCGCTCGGCAGCCGCCGCATGGTCTCCAACCTCCCGCCGTCTTCTTGGGGCTCATGTGCAAGGGCGATGACCACGGGCCATTTTGGGGACGGGTAATTCCAAGACACAGCATTTCCGCAAATTCCGTCCTGGCGATCCTTATCTTCTCAGGAGGTAGTCGGCGTGGACGCGCAAATCTGGGTGGTCCCTTAATGATGATGTGATGAACGACCTCATGTCTCGGCGTCGTGGTATTAGCGGCTGGTTGGTTGATTCCGGGAAATTGTTTCGGCAGCACCGTATACTGGTTGGCCTCCGGTGAAGCCGTTCGAAGTCCGATCGAATTGGTGGTGGCTTCACCCTGAACACACAAAGTAGTGGTGCTGTCTACGAGTTTCCGGCGGCTGAGGTCAACAGCCAGTCAGTCGTAAGAGCTATCTGGAGAGTTGTAGGATGCGTCCGTTGTCCATCTCAATATCGGTCCGCGTTAAACCATTTAAAGGCATTCGTAGTAAACGCCTCATTACAAAAATGATCCTGTTAAATTGGCTTGATATTTTGTTGCCATATGAGATCGATCGCTAAGAAGAGAACTCGGTGGAACTTACGGACTAGTGTCAGCGGGTCGTACGCGTTGGATGACATGAGTTTCGAACTACTTCATTTGTTGAAGCGAATAACTAGGAATGTAAGTAGGGTGCCGTTAGCGTAGTTGGCCTACTCGGATCCCACTCTGGCCTACTAGAATCCCAATCTGCTCCACTCCGGTCCGACTCTGGCCAGAGGTGTATGTTTCAAAATCACCACGTTAAACATTTCCGCAGATATTCTCTGTGTAGCGACCATCATAAATAGTACTTACAATACTCACTCAATTGTACATACTTGACTGTTTGGTCTTCACCCACTTTTGTTTTAGTTAGGCTACTCATTTTCTAATATCCGTCCATGACTCCGGAACGTCCCATCAAGCCAAACTGTAGTAACCAGGTGTTAGAAATGGTTTAAACATTTGTTGGTCACGTCAACGCTAGCTGGCGGCAAATATCATAGCAGGACGGCCGAAGTGTAGCAGGCGAACCAGACGTTCTGGCTTCCAGTACCCACTACACTCGTAAACCAGCTTTGTGTGACGTGCAGACACCGGGGACAGCGTTCTTTTGATGTAAGGGTTCCGACAACAGTCCTGTGAAAGGAGGCAATGGAAACAAGCGGGAGCCAAAGGCCCAGTAAGACATGCACACGACTTACATAATCAAAAAATAAAATGTGACCAGCACACGGTAGCACGGTACGTTTCACATTGCAAAGTCAATTCGTGCGCGCCTGTTGGTTTCGACTGCTGGCAACAATCTGTACTCAGTTTTCCAGGGTCGATAACAAATACGTAAGAATCAGCGCGCTGACTCTGTTTTCATTGTCGTCCTGTATCCGATAGTGAGACGTGTAACGTTTCGTGGAGCATTTTGTATTTAATAGTTTTCAGTGTTCTTCACCGCTTCCACCTTCCTGAAATTCACGTGTGTACTCGATGTTAAAACCACGTGAATAAAATCAATTAACAATACCCTTTATACTTCCAAAGTCCCGAGGCCTATTGTGACATGCAAACCGGCTGTTTCTCCTGTAATTGTCCGTTACACTTACGGACCAACTTCGGGGCAATATGGACACACCGGCGGACAGTCCCCTTCCTAAGTAGCGGTCCCAACAAGTCCTACAAAATGAAACAACAAGAAAACAAGCATGAGCCAGAGGCCCAGTAGGCCATGCGCACGGCTTACACAAACGAAAACTAAAACGGCGAAGACAACACAGCAGCATTCCCCGTCGGCAACGCAAATTCAACCCGTGCGCGCCTGCTGGTTTCGGTCGCACACTACGCCATATTTTCTCTCTCTGCGTTCATCGTCACCTGCGTACGGATTTTGGGAAAGTTGACGACTAACGGTGTCGGCTTTTCTTAGCACATTCCTAACTCACCTGTCGTCGGAATTATCTTTGTTGTGACCCCCAAAGTTACTTGGGAACTACACGACAGATCGCCTCAATTGGATGCTCCTTCCTGTGTGGTAGAACTCTGAACAACGCAACTTGACCAGCTATTTTGAGTCAATCGTCTTCAATTTTTATCATTGTCTGATTTCGGATTCACCCCTGAATTTTATATAACGTTTGGGTCCACTACAGAAGTGATTGCGGTTTTCTTTTTGACTGGTTCCAACAATTGGTAACTCTGCAAATTTCGAACGCTCCGCTACAGACGTCGATTGCAGCACAATGACTTCGTTCCTCTACATATTCGCAAGTTTGCTATTTTTAATGACATGCCTTAGCGATTATTTTCGTCTGCTCGTGTATACGTTCAATGTATACTATTTTTTATATTTGTCCATTCAGTTTCACTAGGAGTTCTTGATGGCTCATAACTGTATTACCACTACCCAATGTCTAAAGTTTTATCTAAGCACGTTGACGGCCCATCCTTCGGTACTGACGCTCTAGCGGTCTCTTCGTTTTTGAGAATTGACCTTCTCCTCTGGTTTGTTTATTTAGAAGTGGAGCAGAATGGGATTCTAGTAGGCCAGAGTGGGATCCGAGTAGGCCAACTACGCTAACGGCACCCTACTTACATTCCTAGTTATTCGCTTCAACAAATGAAGTAGTTCGAAACTTATGTCATCCAACGCCTACGGTCTACTGACACTACTCCTTAGGTTTCACTGAATTCTCTTCTTAGCGATCGATCTCATATGGCAACAAAATATCAAGCCAATTTAACAGGATCATTTTTGTAATGAGGCGTTTACTACGAATGCCTTTAAATGGTTTAACGCGGACCGATATTGAGATGGACAACGGACGCATCCTACAACTCTCCAGATAGCTCTTACGACTGACATACTACCGTGAACATCTACGTGGCCGCTGAGCACGCAGAAATTGATAGCAAAACGAAGAGTACCGCAACAAAAAGGCACATGTATATTTCATTAAAAAAATGGACAGTTCAAGAAGTAAAGGCAATCAAAAATTATTCCCGTTGAAGTTGAAGATGTCCTCAAATCCAGCCTGCCGTACGCGAAATGCGAATGGCACAAAATCTGAAGGAAGAAAAACAACAATGAGGGAACAACCGGGTATGAAGAAAAAGCAATGAAGAAAAACAAGAAAGCGGTACTGAAATTCCACAGAAAGTATTTCCTGAGAAAAAGTAAACCGAAATGGGAACAAAAAACACGAATCAACAATATTTGTAACATACATGGCTTCACTACACAAAAAATCAACCTCATGTGAAACACGCAGTATAGACCCCTACGTGGCACCTACAGTTAGACGATGATTCTGACAAATGTCCACTTCAAATCAATGATTTCGCGTTAAAAGTTGTCAACATGTGAAGTCAAATTTTGAGGTGCACTCTTACCTGGTAGATGTATCCCCGGTTGTGACAGTAGTTTCAAATATCTTCGCACCTCATTTTGATATAATTATTCGTGGTTATCCAAGTCTACTTGGTCAACTTAGATAAAAGGGTGTGCATCATGCGAATTTAGCGGCGCTTTTGTATGGTGGATTAACTGCAACCAAGCTCAACCATGCATTCACGAAACACCGTATCTTTTCATGTTGCCTTCTGGCTTCCACTTCTAGGCTGTTTTAGCGTCCTCCAGCCCCGGATTGCTCTTTTAATTGAATGACCTTCGTAAATCTATAGGTTCTTACCTGTTTGCGATTAGTTTCTGAGTATCAGCGTTTTGATCTCCTACCGTCTCTGTCTTTGGCTTCTTGGAACCAACTCATGAGGGAATGTTTCACATTTCCCTCACTCTCTTGGGGGTAGTTACGATCAAATAAAACGGGATCCTTTAAAGTACTGGAATGGAAACGTACCACATATAATTGCTTGATAAATGTTAGTGTCCATTAGGCAACACTTTCCGTTCGTCCCAGCCAGTTTATCTTCGTCGTCAATGATTTGGCAAACACATGATTACATATCTTTCATGTGCACTCATCAACCGTACGTCCCCGGCGAACGACTGCAAGGGTGCGGACCGATGAAAGAAGAAACAATAATCAAGAACATCATCACGACTGCCTGCTTCCAGCAATGAACTGGCAGTTAAAACTGATTACTGACAATCAAGAGAATACAAGGCGTCAACACTACGTTTCCTCCTTGATTATCAAACTGAGGTTAGTTGTAGCATGTCTTCATTCAACAATAAAATTAGGTTATATCACAAAAACATTCAGAGTGACATAACATATTGTTATCTGAGATTATCTGTAAAGCGTCACAAAAAACAACAGTGTGAAAACCAACCAACCAGAGGCACGTGACAATCAAATGACCCGGAGCTATCACACTAGCCTGGATGAACGAAATTTATCCTCATTTGGCAACCACCTATTCCGTAGTCAAATATCTATCGACTGCAATGAAAAATTCCTTTCTCAGATTATTCGTAATCATTATTCAACCACAAAAGTATTCCCATGATAACGTGCCATTCACAGAAGTTTCTCATCTTTGGTTGGTCAGTGGAGTAGAAAAGACAGGCCAACACCTGGCCCACTTTTGGCCAACTTGGCCGAGTCGGCCAACTGTTAAATGAGCAGGGTCCAGATTAATCATAGGAAGAGAATATGGCAACCTGTGAAATAAAATAAGACAATCTATATGATTTCCTTGAGGAGGATGTTATAAAATACACGGCCACCTTCTAGCAAACTTGGAGTCAATCTATCCAATCCTGTTAACTCCTGCAATACACCAGCAGTCTTCAACAAGTTCAACAAGAGGTTTAATGATCATTGAACAGACCCTGAACCTCGTCAGTTTTCCAGGTCGTCTTTTTCGTTCGGCAATCGTCCTGTGAATTCGTTGCAAAAATCGATGTACTGGAGTAGCTTGGAACCTGTTATGTCTTAACTGGACTTCGGAGGCGATGGTGATTTAGTGGTGATGACTGTAGAGCCTTCATTATTTTGTACTTCATTTTGCTAACATTGCGTAACTGCTGCATCAAACTACATTGTACATTTTTGTTTGACTTGAGTAAAAACAACAACACAGCACAGTTTCCAATGAACTCTGCTACACGCGCTTGCTGGTTCTTCCTATAACGCCGGTGGTTGCTATCCAGTTTAAAACATCCTATTTGTTGGACTAACTTTCAGCTCGGTTACTTCGCATTCTCAGCTACGCTTGGAACAATCCGAATACTTTCCAATGTCATTGGACGCCTCACGAACATTGTCAATCTTTGGCGAGTCCAGTCCTTGACTTCACTCGTTATTTTTGTATCGAGACTTATTGTAATCCACACATCTGTTCCACTAAATGACCACAGATTCTTGTGAAAACAACTCCATAGAGTCTGTGTTAACTGTATGGTAATTAGACGTTGTAGATCTTGAATCGTGAATCACGAAATCACACTGATTTCAGTAAGTGTTGCAAGTGACACTTAGGAAGAAGATCCCACTAGTGAGAAAAGCTACGGTGCTAGTCATTGGACGCTGAATGGTTTAATTGCTGACTATGCCAATTTTGCGGGCATGTTGTTCGACGGTAGTTCACATGATCATTGGTCTGTTTTGGCTGGTGATGCTCAATCGTGCTAAGGATCTTTTTACGTTCACCTCCTTAGTACCTGAACTTTTACTGATAGAAGAACGCCAGATTGAGTAAGCCAGGAACTAAAGGTCGTATGCAGACTCACCTATCTTCTGATTACGGCCTACGAACTGCTTAAGCATAAAACTGAAGGGTAGTATTGAGGGTCAACGCAGAATGTTCCTATTTGAGGAACACAGGTAGTGAACGTCAAGTAACAACAGTATTGAGAAAACCATTGATCATATGGAGTATTTAATGAGCAAAAATATCCCATTCGGAGTCTCCAACCAATTTTTCGTCTAAAGCTTACGTGCCACTGAAATTAAATCCAGGTTGTTGTCTGTTGCTATCCGTCAACTGAAGGTTAGCATATATAGCGTTATAGTGTTTTAACTTTGTGTTTTATGTATTATTTAGCTTACCGCTTTCTATTTACATGGTGCTGCTAAGAAGACGATGCCATCCATATATTCGGACAGATCTTGCCACAGAGTTGTTAATGTATATTAGATATATTCAGCCAACAATAATCGTACTTGGATCAAACCCAAAACTAGTTTCTTCGCAATAGCAATTAAGCAGCAATTAAGCCTACCAGATCATAATGTAATCCGTCTCATATGCAACGCAGTTATACAGCTAGACAACGCTAACACAATGTTCAGCTGTGAATTATAATCCCTATACTCACCGCAGTTTAAACGAAAGTCTGAGTTTTTGTGTTGATGACGATAGTTCTTTCTCAGACGCCCAGAAGCTCTCGTCTGTACAGGCTCGATCATAAATGCGTTTCAGTAAATGAATTCAAATATGAGTCAGAAATTTTCGTATCACATCGTACATCTTTGGTGTGCAGTGAATTATGTGCGATTTGATTAACATATCTGTGGTGAACAGAACTATCAGCTAAACCACGTATTCGGCACATGCGAGAACCGAAATCGCTTACCATTATTCCAGTAATAATTGGAAGTTCGTTGCCAAAATGAAAAGCAATTCCAGCTGATTCCAACCTAACCATGCTGATTCTTGAGACACAGTGTTTGGAAAGATTTGCTGGACTTTGTCCTATTGTCGTATGAGCTGCATTCCTGCACTGCAACAAAAAATTACGGGCAACTTTATCGAGCTCAGCAAAAGTGGTTGCGTTCAACGCCGTTATTGGACTCTTCAAAGTGCAAACGAAGGTCTTAGCTCCTCCACTGGAATGAGGATGTCTAGATGAAGTCAGCAGACGCCAGAAACCCAACACACTCAATCAATCTGTCTTTTGTGCAAATAAATGACCGGTGGTATCGGTAACCAATGCGCAGCTGATGTGTTACGAAATGCAGTAGTTGTAAAATCAATGCATGACGTAATTATTAAATACATCTTAGACCAGCGGGTGTGTGAGTCAAATATGACCAACACATATTCTTTGTCCAGAAATGAACCCGGATAACCTGCATGTAAGCTTGGTCAAGCCCTATAAGACATTAGTCATGGAACTCACTTGGATGACTTGGAATGATGTGATGGTTCCAGCAATACAGAAATGAAGTAGTTAAATTAGTTCAACCCCAGAGCTAGCTTCGACGCAACAGTAATAACAACCGAACTAGGCAAAGCAAGTAATTTATCCGTCGAGCGCAATTGTACACGTTATAGTCAGCGATGTAATAAAACAACAGTAATGAGAAGTGGGTTTACTGACAAACACCCCATCTTCCGCAGTTCAAATGAAAGTCTGGACAGTAGTTGTGACGTTGCTAATTTTTCACACGTTCAGGAATTCTTGCCTGCGCCGGGTCGATTGCAGATACTCTTTCGGCAACTGACCGCAAATCTGAAACAGACTCAGAAGCGAAACTTTCAGTCTAAGAAGATTTAACAGACAATATAAGGGACAGCTTCAAAATCTTCATACACTTAATACCGACAACGGACGGACCAGAATTAATAACAAAAAATGAACATGAATAAGTTGCGGACTGCACATCTGTGAGTGAAGGTTCACATTCGCCAAGAATAGATAAAGCATGTCCAGTAATACCCTTAACAGACACGTTGGCAGGTTTCGAGATAACAGTAGGTTCGAGCCGCTTCACGCGCGAAGC
>LUCH01005481.1:0-16309 GCA_013368495.1 Paragonimus heterotremus | reverse complement strand
CAATAGATGATCCATAAGTAACAACAAAACAGTGGACAAGTATGGGTATTGGATTGTGCATCTGTGAGTGAAAGTCCGCTTTTGCTAAGACCACGTTAATCATGTCCAGTAATACCTTTAGCATAAATATCATTTGACTTTAAGACAACAGAAGGTTTATGAATCTTTATGCAATCAACTGAAATGAATGCTTGGGACCACTGTTAATAGTAAGTGGTTGTGTTATGTGGTCGGTAGCATCGGTAGAATTAATAGGGTTTACAGTGGGGATTGAAAGTCGGATGCGAGACTCTGCTGTATTGAAGAAGTGTAGACTAAGCAAGTCTTTGAACTACGACAGACGGCTCGTCAGTGGCCTATCTTGCCACATTTATGGCATATGAAATCCCGGAATGCACATGTAAGTCAAGAATGCTAATGACCACATGACTTATATTTATTCAAATGTTGGACAGAGTTCGGACTTAAATGACTGCATTACTCTCGTAAACCACCTATTTGAACTGCCGCTGCTGTTGATGTGACTGCTTCTCAGCAAGGTTGACATAGTATAATACAGTTGATATTTCAATCACGGTGGCCTTAACATCCACAAATTGTTCACAGAGAGTTCTGGCAGATCGAAAAGATGCTTTATTCAGCAGTAATACCTTTTGCTGAAAACCAGGGGGTATTGATCTCCGCAATTAACCGATACCCTAGTTGAATCTGTAGTTGACCACTTAAATTGTCTTGCAGCTGGAGTTTGAAGTTGTACGATTTTATTTTCCCGGTGAAGTACAGAATTTCGCTCTTCCGCAGCTTCGATGTTGGCAGGTTGAACATGGTTAAGTGGCAGATGCTTCAAAAAAGCGTATGGAAGTGAATTGAGGGAATCAGGAAACGCTAGATATTCGGTTAAAGATTATGTATCATTGCAACTAACTCTATGAAAATGCCGTGTTTTGTTCTCTTCTCCCATACCTTTAAGTGTAATACACTAGATTTCAGAACGTTCCACGTAATCAATGAAATCTCGTGAGATTGAATAAAAATTCCGTAATTCCCACGTGCAAAAATTCGTCGCAAGAAATTTAGTGGCCGCGACGCTAGATGTGGTAGTTAGAAATACGCAGTAGTAATCGTAATTAACTCACTGTACTTAACTCGAACTCAGAGCTAGTTTCTACTCAGCAGCAATAACACAAGTAAGCCATCAAGATCGTAGTATAATCCGTATTGTGTACAGCGTAATTTTTCATAAAGTCGAATAGCAATAACAGTGTTCAGCTACGAACTGTAATCACTACATAAAGACATCTAGTGACAGCTATGCGCTCACTGATGCCATAAAGTATGTATGAGCTTATTTGACGTTCGCGTCAAAGTTTACCCAGTGTCTGTCTTGGTTGTGTCAAAAAGACCGGGGGCCAATTGAAGAAACAGACCTTTCGGGGTATACCGTGCAAAATCTCTTCTCCGAGGCAATCAATAATGCCTCTGATCACAACATTTTGGCAATCGGTAGTAAGTAGTCGACAGCTCTTGAAGTGGTTTCCACCCTAAATGCTAACCAGTTAAGCATTCTAAGAGCAAACTGAGTGTTTCCAAACCCTGCTGGTTCAACCTCATACATACATAACAGTTGTCAGTTCAAGACTGCTCAGTAAACTATCAATGAAAACATTTATTCTTATTGTCTATTAATAATAGATCAGTATCTGTGTAAAAGAACATCTGTCAGATTGTGCCATCGCTAGATCGCTTAGTGATCACACAAAAGAAAAGCACTGCCGGTCCTAGTTTAGAAATTGGATAGGAGTGAGTTACACCACGGTATTACTTTTAAGAGTTGTTCGTCTTTAATCGTTGCACCAAATCCGAGCGAGAAGAAATCAGAAAGCCTAGGATAGGAAGATATCAAACCGCATATTTCCAAGTTAGTTGGAAAAGAGAAATGCATTTGATTTTCGTCTATTCTGGAACCAATGACGATAATCAGTACATAAAGAGAAGGGATAAACAAAAAGATAGAAAGTCCACAGCACTGCAACACTCGTAAAATTGAGTTGCCTTTCGGAAGTGCACTCTGGTTTGTTACAAACAAGTAGTGCTACTAACAACTTGACTGGCATTAATCTAACAAACGGCTAAACAGGATGTTGATCAGAATCCACACAGTTCACTATATGGACGGCTGTGCACACTGGATTGTAATGGCGTCCAGTGTAGATCAAAGCATTCAGTGATAAAATAATCATTCGCGCCTGCCGACAGTTAATGAGTGTTGTTACGACCTACGGGAAAATTAAATTTCTTTTAAGTGTTTACATCCAATACACCTGTAGGAGTACGGTGGTTGGCAAACTTCGAGACCGTAACCAGAGATATCTACTAATTAGCCATCCCCTTGTGATTTTGCTTGCATCACTCCTACCGTCGTGAACTCCGACCACAATATGTAAACTGCATACAAGGCTTCTCTATTTCCGCCTGGTGTCATCTAGAACTCAGACAAAGGCCACTCAGAGTATGTGAACAGTTCCGAAGTCAGTTTTCTTGCTGGTTGATTCCGAAACGATTGGATCCAAGTACTGCAACAAAGTACTTCGAGAGTGACTCAGTGTAGATGACATAGCTGTAGTCGCGAGGCTGATGATAGGTAACTGTAGGAAAGATGCGGATATCAAGGTATATAAAGGCAATCACACGAAATGTCCATCAGCAAGAAGTTGGGAGCTGGAAAAGAAAACTTTCAATAGTCTTCTGGTGAGTTCTTCAGAACATCACATGTTTTAAACATTTCCAAAACTCTAAAATAAGGTTACTGGGAGCAATATGTTCAGCGATGTGTATAATACCTATCAAAATTTGAAGCTAGCCACCATATTATTATTGGCGAAAGTTCTAGTATGTTCCGTGAATTCGCGAACAGATTGTGGACGCCTTTGTTTGGTTTGTTTTTGAAAGTTACAGCCAACACTCATGGTTGTAAAAGTCAGATAGATATGTATGCCATAAAAGTGACGATGAAAAACGAACATAAAACATGTGCCAAAGAGATCACTCATGGACTACGGAAAATCAACAGATATATTCAATAAAACGAACGGGAAAGTGTGTCTGTTTTGTATTGCTAGTCGTTTTCGAGATGTGGTTGAAAATGAGCAGCGTTAGAATGTGACTGGCGGTTTCAGATGAGCTTCTAGACGATGATTCATTAAATTCAAGATAGCAAGTGGACACTTTTTGCGTTATAATGAAGAAAACGTGAGCACCACGTTGTTTTGAGCACCGATGACTGCTAGTTTCAACTTCGAGGTATTTTCAGTTTGGGTACGTTGTGCGTGGCTGGTCTGCAAAACACCTTTCGAAGTGGGACTACCGAAAGGCTTGCCTGAATGCGAAGACTGTGACCAAATGTGGGTGGTGTTCAACTTGAAATTATGGGCAAACGTCCTCTCATATTAGTCACCACTTAGTGACCCCAAAATTCCATACTCCCTACGACCTGCAGTATAAGTACCACTGTATACATTCCTGTTGCCTTGTGGATGTAAATTCATTACAAACCACTAGTATCAAGGCTAGTGCGCTAGCGTAGATAACATAGCTATATTTCTTGCCGTATAATAAACCTACTTCACCTCCAATGTTGTGGGTTACGTTAACTAAGATAACAATGTTATAGTTGTTGCTATTTGGAATGGTAGCTAATCACACCAACGCTCGTCTGAATTTTGATGGTCGATGAGAGTTCGCGTGGCCATTCGTCTCCTTTGATGTCCGATATACGGTCGCGCTAAGGGTTCTCACGTTAACCGCTTTAGCACCCTAACTTGTATTCATTGAAGTTTGCCTGTTTACACAGTGAGTAAACCATTAAATAGAGTTTATTTGCACGTCCGCCCATCTTCTCACTACGACTTCCAGACTGCGTTGAAATAAGGCCGGGGAATTCTGAGCGTGTGAATAGTTAGTACAGTGATTGGTGCTGTCTTGCACATTATTGCTTACTATGCCGTGATCGTATTCATTTTTGAAAGACAGTATATATTACCTTTTATTTCAGTTCATCCACTAGGACCCGCTAATTATTTTTGGTCGTGAAACGTGAGAGACTCAGCTATACCTCGTTTGCGAATTGTCGCAGTACGATGCGACGTCCAGACAGCTCGACTTCACCCCACCCCTCGCCATGAGACACTGAACCAGAACCAACAGACAAGCTCTGGCTACTTCTCTTTGCATGTCAGTGAAACAGCTCGGGCGTGAAAATCAAGTGTTAGATGAACTAGGGTTGTGACCGCAAAAGACGTTTGGCCTGCAAATTCGTTTACTGCACGAACTACCGCACAAGTTATGTTAAACATGGGACCACGAACACGTACACTCACTTGCACGGCTGACGTACATTCACACACACTGGGTAACAGTACGTTGTCATTCGCCCAGATGACACTTCCCCCATAGCTCGTACATACTATTCTGTTAGTCGTCTTCCTGGCGTTGAGGTTTGCTCTTTTGTTCCTGAGGTCGCTTGTGAGTAGTATACCATCCACAAACTAAACTGACTGTTATACAACACTGTCACCCTCAGTTGATCGTGTGGTCTCATGGAGTGTATAAATTCGAGAACATCACTCATCTCGCCAATTATGTGCGACTCAATGACCAGGCGCAAACGGGTCGGTCCAGAGGTAATCTAATGCAGTCCGAACGTAGTTTCTGATTTTAAGAACTACAATTTGGAATTATTCTCCCGAAATGGGTCCACAAGGTTGAGACTTAGATACACATGAAACCAGACATGATATAGAGATGACGAAGAGAATGAAAATCGAATATCCAAGATACAGAGTATACAAGTCGTCTAAAGCAGGTCACAAACGAAAACGGTACAGAGATTAGCTAGAATAATTGAGGACCAATCGATGACGAGCAACTACACCAGAACGCGCGGGTTGATCCGTGTAACGAAGACAGGGCACACGGGCGTTCCGACTAACCTAGGTACATCATAAGACTATAAATTTTCGTGTTATATAACACAAGTCGTCACGCAATCTTGTCCTAACTTTGCCGGTCAAACTAGAAATATCTGGGACGATCCTCCAGCGACGTTCGGGTCATTTTGTGCATATGATGACCTTTATCTCTTTAATCGCACAAAAGCAGATGTCTGCTATGTCACACACACACACACACACGAATGCAGTCATTTCACTGGCTAAGCAGAACCTGAACAGACGGATATTAACACACACACACGTTGAGTTACCTAGAGCAACAAAAAATGGTTCCGCGAAACTTTCACATTGTCCACTTTACATCATTGGTGACAATGCCACCGATTTCTCATGAATCAGACCTAACCGATGTTTGGTATTGAATAAATAAAGGGTTTTAACTGCCCAGTACAAGTACGTTAGGCGGCCACAGAACACAATGTGTCATTTCAGAGAGTTGTGATCGTTAGGGTTCCAACCATTCTCACTCAGTGACAAATAGGCCTGTATAAAACAACCTTGAACCATGTACCAGCAATCTGCATGATACCACAAATGTGCCAAAGCTTTATACTAATATGTAGCAGCTTTTGTTGTCCACTCATGCCACATCATTTCACACGTAACAAACTCGAGGATAAACGAACCTTCAGAGTTGGCAAGTATTGTTCGTACACATTACGACCAAGAATCTTAGCGGCGCTGCATAATCTATCCGGGGCCAAAATCACCTTGGCGCACGACAGGTAATAAACGCAGTTTTCTCAGGAAACCTGACCAGTAATTTCGATGAATAGACCTGGTATGTAAGTAGTGAAATTCAGGATGTGGAAAATAACGGCCGTGCGGCCGCAGATTTACGTCGTTTACGTGCAAGCAGCCGCTCCTTGAAGTTCGACACTATGTATAGATGTCATACGATGTTGAACCTTTTCAATCTGAATGTGGACGGTTTACCTAATGTCAGAATGTCCCAGGAAGATCTTCGGTTGTGTCCGCGACTGAGTAGTGATAACAACAGTCGGTCGTTATTTTTACGGTACACAGCAGGCGACAGTTAATCAGCACACACAGCTTCTTTACGGCGGAAAAAGGTACAGCTGATGCTGATTATTTTGAGCATGCCATATAAACTGTACTTAAACGGCAACTCTAGCACCCTGACGTGCAATTAACCAAACGAGTCTGTCTACCCATCAGAAACTCTCGCCGGAAGGTTCTTACAACTGCTATTGAACAAGATTTTAAAATCACTTGAGTTGACTCTAACGATGATGTGCTTTATGTGGTTGTGAACTGTCAAAGTTAATCTCTGCCGCGGTTACACCGACATTAAACCAATGTTCAATGTCCTCTGTGGTGGATACAAACGTCAAAATTTGAACTGCAGCCGATGAACGGAATACAAGCAAGCTAGTGAGCCTGACGGGCGCATAGTTCGACCTAATGGCTCGAAAGGTGGGCAACCAAAAGGTAAACAGGATAATGGAATACTTTTGGGCTAATGAATAACGAAGTGAACGATTCAAAATTAGGTTTGACTCTTTAACGCTTCAAGGAAACATGTACAGCATGATTGGAGATCAGTAAGACAATCGGTGGTGTTTATGAGTTGTAAGTGACAAAAAGGAGGACATAGAAAATTGGGATGCAAACACCTTCATGGTGGAACAGTTTTCGTACAAGTTAATGGATGGAAAAACCATACAGATATGGAGGAAACATCAACGTAGATTCTAGCATAAAGGAAGAGGCTATATCACAACACAAGACCCAATCCTGCGGTTTGTATAATGGCTGTGCTGAGACACAAATACTCAGAGGCACATTGTTCGGCATTACCATTCCGAACAGTTTCCCCACCAGCGGTTGAACTGCTGTCCATATCATCAGATGACTTAGAATACATCGACTTGACAAATTCACCAAGAGCTAGTTTGAAGCTGGACACATTCTGCGTGAATCTGGAAAGAAAGCGTACGGGTAAATATACTAAAAGTCATTCAAAATTGTAATATAAACATGGAAACTCAGTGCGTCAGGTGAATTGCAAAAGTAATCCGTACGAAACAATGAAAGTCTAGTGAAATTTCCATAAACAACCTTGGTTGAAACCAAACATTTTTGTTTGTCAGTTCCATCCGGCTTTTTTTCTTTACATGGATTATCATTACAGCAGGCAACAGAACAACGTTGAGCGTTGAATGTTCGTGTAGCAAACTTCACTCATCAGATTAGCAGTCCGTATAGTGATAACACCTTTGCTTTTCCCTCATATAAGTAATGACCTCTGTAAAAAAATGTATCACGTAGTCTGGGAATGGAATAGAAATGTTGCAAGTTTTCTTCAGTCAAAATGCTTACCAGTAGCCAGAGTTAACGGCGAGGAAAAAAAAGCAGTTTGAGCGGATGAAAATCACATCCACCAGGTGCCCATGATAAGTTGTCGAAAAAAGATGTTGATACGCGCATTTGTTCAGAAAAAGATTTGTAGCGACTACAATATATCGTTTTGGAAGCCGCGCCTTAGTGAACAATCTTCTTCTGATAGTCATTGTTTTAATTAGGTTGTTGATTAGTAATTCTCGTTCTGAGACGTAGACAATTCACTCCTTGCCTCGCAAGGCTGACATGCTGCCTCCATACCCACTATTTTCCAAGGTCGATGAGAATACACGGCGTCTGCACGCCCACTCTTTGCATTTGTTGTATCCACACAAAAAAGCTCCACCTGAGAAGTTGCTTAGTGTCTAATATCCACTATAGTGTGTGAAAACATAGAACGAACGCTAATACTATTGTACATGTCTGACGTATATCTGTTGGGCAGCAGGGCATCGTCAATCGCCTTGGTGACACGTCACACATAGTGCATATACACGTTTTCAACAATCGTTTCTGGTCCCCCGTCCTCCTGATGTTAAGACCTACGAAGCGTGCCATACTACTCGAAAGCGAGGTGCATGTTTTACAACACACTGTTGTGTGTGGTTCTGTCGGGGAAGTAGCCGGTTCCTCGAAAACGTTGTGTGACAATAAGACAAACGGAGTACACTCTCAACGACCTTCACCGTTGCTATGGTCCTTTACTTCTCCGGTCTCCACGATCGTTCTTAGCCATCGTGAAAATTGATGTTGTCATTCTGACTACACGCCTAGACTGGACATTTATCTGGCCCATTCTTTTCGGCTTCGCTTCGTTTCTAGTTGCAAACCCTATAAATACGAACGGGTTTGTGACCATGTGGCCTTCGGGCTAAGTGACATGAAGAAGCTCTGTCTGAAGGCCAGACTTTTTCATGCGTTCATGTGGTAGCCTCGGGTGGATGGGAAGAGACTAACTGACAGCGTATACTCCGTTGTTCATTATCACTATCCGCCGTCATTTCATTGATCGTTATTCTGTTCCGTTTATGTGCACGTAGGCCGTAGATACAGTTACAACAGGTTTGATGGAGAATCAGACAGGGTAATATTCTGTTACACAATTCTAACAGATTAGTAATATTCCATCTTGTAAACATACGCATCCTTGAATGTGAACACGCACCAAACCTTTAGCGAAAACATCTGAAAAATGGGCCGAACGAACATGTTTACCACACACATAACACTAAAAAGAAAAACCTCAGTACGATTAAAAAATACCGTCTGAAGTGTACGAAATAAGCTGGGATACAGGAGAACGCATGAAGACGCGATTGCAAGAATAAGTGAACATACTGGAACCTACTGAATTCATCCACGTGTGGTTTTAACTCACTTGTCCCGATTTTTCCCCGCCAAATTGAACTCGACTTCATCCATGAGCTTGTCAAACAACTTTGTCATAGCCTGCTGCCGGCCAACGGGTAAATTGGCGATTACTCGATTCCGGAGCTCTAAGTAGTACTACAAAATCAGCGAGAATCAGAATGAGAGTGGTTGGTGATATTCGCATTATCAACACTGGCAGCTATAGAACAGACCCAACTGCCAAAAATCCGGACTTATGCTGGATTTGAACCAGCGACAGAAATAACATGCCTAAACGTGGCAAACGCCCTACTAGCTGAGCTATGAAACCACGCCGAAAGCTCAGAAATTTCACTACTTATCAGTAATGCAATGTCAATGCTCATCGGTGGCGTTGGTGGGTTCCAGCGTGAACTGATCGAGAAATCCTGCTTGGGTAGTCAATCGGCTGGATCGTTTGGTGGATTCCATACAACACGGTTGGCTCGATGGGTAACTAGATCCAAATGTGAAATTTCCAAAGTTCCGATTGGGCTTCGTAGCTTAGGTGGTAGAGCATTTGCTGCGTTTGGGCATATTGTTTTTATTGCTGATTCGAATCCAACCGAAGTCCAGATTTTTCACAATTGAGTCTCTTCTAAATTATCAACTCTACCAAATCATTTATCAGTAATTTACTGGCAGTTATGTTTCCTTGCTGCTGCCAGGTGAGAGTAGCCAAAGTGAGCAAACAGCCACTTGATTAAAACAGAAAATAGCTAAAACGATCATGCATTACTTTTCGTCGTGTTGAATGAACATAATCACAACATCTATAATGAACATGTAAATGATCAAACTGGGAGCATAATGAACAACGAGTTAGTATGAAAAGCAGAAATGATGACGAACCTCATTGTTCAACAGGATTAATGGCAATAATGGTCGCGTCATGGACCACTGAATTCGACAATCTTCTTGTATGACCGAACTGAGGAGAATGACAAGAATACGTCGGAGTAAATTTAAACTGGCTGGTACACTCAAGCCATCTGAAGATAACTTAACCAAATCCAAAAGATTTGCTTCGGCGACAGGAGTTCGTGTAGACCAAACGGCATATCTAGAGGCGCCGTACTTTTTGGAAGCAACACTGTTCCCGTTGCTTACTGAGGAATCGTCCTCCAGAGTGACCAACCGCAGCGATTCGTCTGTAGAAATCTGCGGACCATCTGACAGTAGGTTACTATGTTGCTCGTGCTGTACAAGCTTGAACACGTGTGTAAGGATGTAGTCCAAACACAAACAACAGTTTTCGGCAATCGTGGTATCTAAAAATCAATATAAATCAAGTAGAAAGATTTCACATAATCATCAACAGTAACACATTAGTAGCTAATACCGGTGCAAAACATCTACAAACGGTCCTGTTTGACAGATAAAGAATAAGCAGCGGACAGAACGCAAACCACAGAAACCTCCACCCTAGTTTCCTCAAGGTATACAATCAGCGGTTAGGTGGGTCACGAGAGCAACATTATTCACAGAGCAAACCAATGGTTAACCAAATCCTTCTTAAGACTGACGATCGCGATTCACAAAACTAAATTTGTCGTTGCTCATTTCATATTTTGACTAGCAAGCAGTTTTGTTTAGTATAGCAAATTGGTCGCGAGATGAGTGGCGGTCAGCCAATTAATGGGCCGAACAAAGAGTGACAACAGTAAATATCATTACCATATGCACACAAACTACCTCCATATTATGAAGGCAACCATATTTGTGGGCAAAAATGGAGAGGGTGATAGTTTAAAGTACCTATCCAATAAAGATTCTACACGAACTTGCACTGCTGCAGTATCCACATAGAAACCGGATAAACAGAGCAATTCTGTGATGGTATTTGAGTTTGGAAGACAATTGTTTGAGTGTCAGTCATTTATCCGGCCATTATTTTAATCTTGGCCCTTATTAGTTCAACCGATTTGACGTTATTCCATCATACTCAGTATGCTGACCGACAAAGGTAAGGGATTTGGAGACCGGTTGGAATGTGGAAGGTTGACTGATGAGACATGAGTTCGCCTCTAGAATTTGGATGAGTGTATATGAGAAGTTCAGTATGGACGAGCCACTAATAATGGAACAAGTATTCCCACAATACGAAGCGGCAGTAGTTCAGCTTATTTTTGGATTACAGTATGGTTCACTGGAAGGATGGTATCGTCGCGTCTGGGTTAATAAACTACTAAGTCGGAAGAACTATTGAATGCCGTTAACAAGGCTGAGTGGAAAATAAGGACTGGATGAATGAGCGATATTCATCAAAAATCAGGTTAACTATGCTTACACGGAAACCTACAGTGGAACGCAAATGTCTTATACATTCTGAGCGAATGAACGCCCTGTTCACGCACGCCTGCAAGAATGCAACAAGTATGCACGAGAGCAATCCACTTCACATACAGTATGCACGTCTGATCCATAGGGACCGAACGCTACGAAACACGTTGTCCGTTATTTGGTCACAAACACTGCTCACGGAACGAGTAAACAGGAACATTAGTTCACGATCCAAAGGTAGCTGACTCGAAACATCCCACTGCTATCTCTAGTTGACATGTCTAAGAAAGAGTGAGAATGAGCGTGGATTTTAGAGTGCCCATCGTAAAGCAATAACATGCTAATATAAAGGTATTGATTAGGACTGTCAAGCAAACGACAGGGAACGCATTTAAGGCATTACTGGAGTGAATCAAAGCGCGAAATAATGTGTTCAAGTAAAGAGAAGGATAGTCCACTTTAACAATTTAGTCAACAAATTACAGATTAGTTCTGACCCTACTTTACCGATTCGTAGACCGTGAGCTTAAAACTTGTGATCAGAGTGAAAAATACAGTTGGGCGTAAGTACTTAATAAGATGTGGTGTCTCCGAGAGCGGAAGAAAGTAGACCATGATGTAAGTCTATGTAATGCTTACAACTTCTAATATACGTTCCAGAGAAAGTATCTTTCAATGCATTCGAGATTCTGCGTACTTCTGTACACCTTCGGTCATTATGTTATGATAAATGAACATGGGGACACTGGGTGGAAATACTTCTTGCTATGATCACTCGTCAAAGTCAATACAGTGGTTGGTTATCAATCGCTGGTTTTCCCTTCAGTTTGTCGTAATTGTAATCATGAACGATGATAGCACCTGCACATGGAAATTAGGTTTGACACGCATTATTTGCGTTTGTATGCATTATGGAGGTAAGCACACATACTACTGACAAATAAGAACGCAAGGTTACTCGAAGGAGTAAAAGAAAGCAGAAAACGTTTTCAAGTTAACGAAGTGAAACAAGTTTAGTGAAACGATGGCAAGCAACACATCACGTAAATAGAATTTTAAAAAGGGGGTATGCGTTACGAACTTTTTGGTTAGTTCCTAGAGATTGTACTCAATTTCAATGGAAGCGACAGAATCACAGATAAATAGCAAACTAGAACCATGACAACTGCGAAATCAAAGATTACGGGAAACATAAACACTAAGTAATAAATGATGGATCAGAGAAACTTACCGGTAGACAGAATATTGTTGGCTATGGTATTCAAGAAGTGAATTAGTACACCCCCAAGCGATGCAACAAATGGCATGTGATCATTCACTAAATATTCGAGTAGCGAAAAAAATGAGTGTGCCACTTTTGGGAATTCCTGTAAAAGATGGAAAAAATGTGAGGGGAAATAAGCACGCGTGTGCTGGACTGTCATTTTGGTTTTCATTATTTTACGATAACACGTCGAGTAGATTCTCAGAAGATTCGCTTAAAAGAAAACTTATGGATGAAAAGGTGAATGTAGACGATGCATGACAAGCTGCAACAAGGTCAATCATTTTTAATCATCATAGTTATGTACACACAACTCACTAGAAGACGAGTGATACGCCGATAGCATGCAATTCTATATTTTAGTGTAGACGATAGTGACCGACAAAACAAATCAGGAATAAGAGAAACAACTGACTGGGTTACATTTTATGTACGATCGAGACCACACGCAAATCAGTATGGAAAAAAATGTCGATCCACATTCCGGTCGAGAATTGTGCACTCGTTCAGGCCTCACAAGTGCAGTAGATACGAGTCAGGTGAGAAAAGGACTGACATACTTACTTGCAATTCCGATTCATCGACACACAACATGAGCTGGACGCCCATTTCAACAGCTTTCTCCAAAGATTCCTCTCGAAAAAGACTGAACACACCGAAATTTATGAAGCTGCCACTAAGACAAACTTTGAGAGCATCCAATGCGGCAACTATCGGTTTCAACTTCACTTGATAGACTGACTGTTTTGGGAGTTCCCGAGTATTTGGGATTAGCTGTAAGCCTGTAGGATGACAAAAGGAAAAACATATTGAAAGAAAGGAATCGTCAGCATAATTTCAGCTGAGCTCGCCGTAGCTTAAATGGTAACAAATCTATTACCTTACTCAAACAACTGTAAGTTCGAGTCGCACTAACATTAACTGATCCAGCTTAGGCGGGTTGCAAGCAGTGAGCTCGAATGTGGCCTTGTATGACACACAAATATAAGCACCCTGTGACATAGAGTTTGAAAAATTTTTAAAAATAATAAAAATTATGGAACGTTCTTGAACAAAAAATGGACAGGGATGATTTGCCGACTTGGATCTGAGAGTTTGGTGGTCACTAGTGAACCAGTAAATTTTTACTTATGTGCTGCCTGGATATCCGATCACTCATAATGAATGAACCTATTGCTATTATTGCACACTTTTTTGTATGGATCGATTTTGCGATCTTAGCCGAGTATCGTTCATTCATCCAGTCAGCACTACACTCGATTTTGCGTAGTTCGACTGCCCTATGCATGCTAACCGTCAAAGGCAAAAAGTTGACAATCGATTGAAATGTAGAGAGTGGACTGCTGATTCGTGAATTCACTGCACGAAGTTAAATGAAGGACTACTCATGAGTGGGCAAAAACCAGGACATTCTTATGAAGCAAAGATGATTCAGTTCATGTAGGAACGCTGTCTGATCAACTGGAAAGAGCGAGTTAGTCTTTCTGGATCACGCCAGCAAAGGAACTTGATGTAAGGGCAGTTACTATCAATGATGCCTGGCCAAAGTAACAAGACATCTCACAACAATAATATCCCGACAAACGGATACAGCCGCGTACAGGAGTATAGGCCATTCTGCAAAAAAAACACGGTTCTTAATGTACCGGACTGATGCTGATTGTGTTGTTCGTAATTTGCCTAATCGTGTGCGGTAGTCCGGATATAATTATACAGCCAGGAGATGGATTAAAGATATGAAAGGATTATGTGAAAATCGACTAACTGAACACTAAATAACATTCAGTAAGAGTCACCGAGGCCGTCGATGCGGAGGGGCGAATGTATGTAAGTAAAAATGTAGCAAACCAAGAGACCTACAGTTAGATCTTTCGCTGTGATTTAAAATGCTGCGTCAAAAGATGAGTCGCGCAACTGGCAGAAAAGAAAATTATTTACGCTACTACTACGGTACTATTTATTAGCGCTACTAACGAACTTGAATTTTCGACGATGAACGATTAGGTATCAATTTTCAGTCGTTGGATAATGGTGATATTATCAGCCTAATGAAACTCACGAAGCCGGCACCTGTGAGAAAATCTGTCACAAACCAATGCACTTCTTAAATCTCAATATCTAGGACATCACTCTGTATGAAATATGAATGACAGGGAACAAAAAGTGACTTACCAAAGGCAGTCAGTACACGGCTTAACTCGGTGAAGAGAAGATAACCAGTAGGAACCGTTGGATCAAACAAAAGTCGACCGTTTCGATTGTGTACTATTTCTGCCAATAACTTTAGAACGGACACATTAACAATGGGATCGAGGGACCAGAGTTCCAGAGCGCGGCCAAATAGCTTAAATCCCATTGGATAGAACCAGTCAAGTAACATTTGATAGGACGACTTGGTATTCAAACTGGAGGACAGACCACGCAAATCACGAGCTAGGCCAACAATAGCACTTTTAATTTCATCCGGGCTCATATGCGAAGGACCTGGTAACAAAAAAAATAATGAAGCAAATTACACGTAAAAATGTTGAGGGGTTGGAGACGTTAAGCTAGCTCTCCGACTATAATTACCGTCTGTTGGTTGCAGTCCCAGATTAAGGTGGCCGCCAACAGTGTATATCCGATGCCCTGGGCACAGTCAAACAAATCGAGTTACGTTAGTAACCTGTTGAACTTCCTTTTCACATAGTTTGAAAGTAAGGGGCTAGTAAGGAGCTAGTAAACAACCTCCATAAAGTCAGAAGGAAATGAACGTGGATCTTACAAACAGTGAGCCTCAGCGAAGTAGTGACTAGCAGTTTCAACCTAGTCGGGTTCCATCAACACTCGGTAGAGCAGTTAGTCGAGACCATGACTTTGGAATTGGTGGCAGAAAGTCAGCCGAGACATCCGTCAATTAGATCACGTGTTAATGGTCACTGGGATTGCAGAAATTCATGCGAACCATAGTATTTAGTAGCTGTACCTCCTCCCTGTAGAAGCTGGACGATTTCAATCCTCAAGTTACCAGACAAGAACGTTAATTAACATTCAGCCATTCAGTCCTGGGTTGCAAGTTCGACTGCCAGGCTTGAACGATGCTAGTAACATCCAATAAGGTCTAAACATCTGTCAAACACTGCGCTGGTGATAGCTAGCATCAAGTGACTGTAGGTTCAGGTCATTTCAATAAATCGATGGTATGAAGCGGAACCACCCGAAAACCAAAAATAGTTAATCTTAAAACCGAAAAAGATTTCTGTGGATACAGGCACGAGCACACGTAAACGTGAACGATTGACAAACAACTAGGATCGGGGAATCGGCTTTTTTTGAAGACACTGCAAACCACGACTTTCAATAACAGATTGCAAAAATGATGATGTAAAAAGTTTGCGACAAAAAAGTGGCGTAACTCTAAGCTTTTTGGAAAAAAATCTGCCGAGGACGCTGATAAAAGTGTAACACGGCAGTGTAGTGTCAGGAAACGATTCCGCGGGCAAAAACAACGATGATTTAAGTCACCATGAAATATGACACTTCAACTAGCGCACCTCAAGAAGATAATCAGAAAATGTGTACACCGAAAACAATCCGATGCCCAAATGATTGAAAATGTCACTCTATGAAAGGTAGGGCAACCATAAGATATTGAGTTTGAGTATAAACTACCTCCGCATAACGTATCGGGAAGTCAGTCCTATGCTTCACATAAAATAAATATACATCTTGATATTTAGATACGGTGATCGTAAGATTCCCAGCATGAGGTTATTGGTATAGCAGCCACTACTCACAGAAGTGACCAGTAAAATGCATGGACTTTTCAAGCTTAATCACGTAAAAATCTGACTCAACCCTATCCCTCTTAAGTGTCTACCCATGTGTATTCTGCTCTTCCTGTTTCTGACCGTTAACTGAAACTTGATCCAGATGTTTTTGTTTTATCGAGTCAATATTGTGGTGGACTGTCAGGCAGGTGGTACGAGCATTCCAACTCTCGGTGGAATACCTCAACACA
>LUCH01005480.1:24226-38906 GCA_013368495.1 Paragonimus heterotremus | reverse complement strand
GTGATGGTTTAAAGCGCAGGCGTCCTTTGGCTTCGGTCACTGTGACATGCCAATCCGTTTCGGATGTCGTCAACCATGTGTCTGGTGCATATCCCTCTTACTACTAGGATTTGAACTGCGACCCGATATTAACCCAAATCCTCTACTATTAACCAGCAATCAGAATACCGTTTAAAAACAATGAATTCTGTGGCTTCAACTTGGAGAGAAGTCCTATTCATGGTGTCACTGAATGAAGTCAAGAGGACGGTTACTGCATCTCCTCTTGAGGCGATCGGGCAATCTGAACACTACTCACGAACGAGTGTGACCGGACGTTTGCATATGATAATTCCGTTACACGTAACGTGAGATCAATGGTGTGGTCATCAACACAATTGTCTCATGAAAGCTTGATCGAAGTTGTAGTCGCGGCCGTGATAACGATATGCACTACTTTGTCATTGGTAAACCAGAGCAAGATAGGCCAGTGTTGTAAAGTACTGAGGGGCGGTGGGAGAGTTCGACTGACAAAAAGTGAATACCTGCCGTTGGGCAGACAGTCAGTGAAACTAAAACGAACTAGTCTCTCATTAAAATGCATATTGCTGAAATTAAAGGGTGTATTTTTAATGAATACTCAAGTCAGTATATCTCTTTGAACAGATCGGTTGCCGGTTTGGCTTAAAAGGATGTGTTGCTTGTCTGGTGATCGTAATGCTGAGTTTTAAATCAATGGTGTCATTCGATCTCCTTACAGGTTTTTGTACCCGGATTGGTTGTATGGTGCTGCTCCTCATGCTCGTTCACAACAATCAAGACACAACACTGTTTGTTTGTTATGGCGCTGGAATATTGCTGGATGTATCTACCTCTACCGGTTGGCCTGAATTTACACCTGCTCGAGGTAAACACCATTTCCACATCCATTACACGGTTCGCAGTTGCTCGCCACGTGTGCATCCACAAACTACTCAGTTGGCTTCTTTTTAATGATTCAAAACCTTTATCATGACAAGGACGTGTGCCGACAAACCCTAAGTAAAGCGAACTTTTGGCTCAGTAAATACCTTTGAAAAGAACCAGCTAAAAAGTAAATCTGAATGCGAAAATTGCGACTGGTGTTCGCTATAAACCAATCAAAACCCCTGACTGCTTACAGTTAATCAAAACACTGCCTGACAAACTAAACGAAATCTATGCTTACAGTTTGACTGAGAAGCGCTGATTACCAGGTGATTGATTGACTGGGTACAAGAACTGTGTTGTTGACAAGTACTGCAACAGATTTTTTAAGTTAGGGGAGATCAGCAGTGGCGTTGACAGATCGCATCACTTATTGTTTGAGAAATCCTACCGGGGCTGTCTATTCATTGGACCATTTTGGTGGATTTCATGACACACTGAGATGGGTAGACAACTTAGTCGAAACTTGGACTTTCTGAGCCCTCAACATGGCACCATGATCTCGCTATTAGAGCACTTGCTGTATAAGAGCACCCGTTCGAGCACAGCCTAAACCTGGATCCTTACACACACACACACACGCTTATTCAGGGTAGGTGAAAGTGACAGAGGTAGGAGGCTTAAGTTGTGCGCAGCCTTACAAAGTTATTGGTCTCCGATTAAAGTACCTAGCACCCGCCTCCATATTTCAGTGGAGGGCAATTAGGTGCCGTCTCCAACCCTTCTTCTTCGTTGTTAACCATGTAGAAAGAAACTCTCCAACAGTTCTGAACAAACAAATGAGTTTAGCTCAATTAGCCACCGGTCAATACGACACAATCATAGTGATTGAACGGTGGCGATAGACAATTATGTAATCCAATGGTTACCCCAAGTGTTCTGAGTCAAGAACGCGGATGGCACAAGGGTTGTTTATTCAGAAAACCAATACATAGGTTATGCACTTCAACATGACTACAGACAAAAGCTCATTGCTCTCAGAACGTCACGGTTACCACGGACACCAATGCCTAGTTCCATTTCATGTTATGCTACACTCCAACGGTTCTTTCTGTATTTTACTTGCGGCTACTCCAATGTCAAAATCCATGCTCCTGAATAGTGGTGGTGTGAGCAGTATGGTGCGATCGCTCGTCCTCACTACACAAATACTTGACGATGTCGAATCCCGGTTTCCCAAACTCACGTCTAAAGACGAACAATCACCCGACTAGGTTCGACTTTCCACGCCAAGCTGACAGACAATCGGCCTACGTGATACAGGTTTGCGAAAAGTGCTCGCATCATAAACTTATATCACATCCACCTACCAACGTAGCCAGAAAAACGAACCATTAACTTTTTCGAGCGCACAGTTTAGGTCAGCCGGTATATATACCCATATGCATGTATGTATACAGCGGTTCCTTAGCAATAACCCCCATTAAATACGAAAATCAGTCACTCTAGACAGCTTGAACACTACGACGGATCACACGATTTTTGCCTATATTTCAACTACCGTGTTGATTCACAACGCGTTCGTTGTATTACGGTCAAGTGCCACGGCCAAATCATACTGGAGATTGATCATAAAGTCTAGCTTTACTCGTTGCAAAAACTAGCTTAAGCAGTTGTCCGCTAATTCGATATTTACCAATATCTCATTCAGATAACAAGTTTTTGCGTTTTCACAAAATCACTGGTATAATCGATCGTCCAGGTCATTGTAACTCATCGGTATGGGTGGAAACTTTTCTTCTCGTGCTGAACACTTACATTTTAAGGCGTTAAAGCACTCAGTAACCGTACTTCACTGATCCACGGATAACGGATCAACTACACCGCAGACGTCACACTTTCATTAAACATTCATTTTCGCATTCAAGGTGAAGTAAGTCCAGCTGGTTCTGCATGACAGGACTTGAAGGTAGACACACTTGGAGTGTTTTGATTTCTTTAGAACCGGTTTAGCTAGTAATCATGAACTCGATGATGCATCCTCATGTGATATTGGTACAGCCACAACCACGAAAGAACAATAAACCACCATAGGTTACATCAATTTACAGTTAACTTCGGCCTTCTAACTGTCAAGCTTCAGCTATGCAGGAAGTAATGAGGACCAAACCGCAGACTAAACGGAAACTGATCAAAAGCTTGCTAGATTATCCGTTAAAGCTCCAATTCCACTTCGATAATCTATGGGAAACTCAACAAACGACGCATTACTCGAAAGCCGGTAGTTATGATGTCATGTTGACTTCTTTGAATCAACCACTAACCGATGGTCCATTGTCGCGTGCCTCCGTCTACCCAAGTTTATCAACGATTCACATCTTATCACTACGAACATCTACACAAGTACCCATGAACCCTATCACAGTCAATGTTTTCAGGCGCATCGCGTAGGCCGTAGAACACGATGGACAATGCGCTGTTGCATCGTTTTGTTTCGTCCATTATTGCCATGGTACACGTAGTCACTGACTGAAGTTCGTTTATTTTTGATTCTTTTGCAGGTTTGTACAGATGCCATTTCATTTACAGTACACATATCACAACATAGTTGATAATTATGATCTAACTGGCCATTTGGTCGTGCATGCCCATAGTCCTCTTCCACGTAGAACTGTTGAAAAAAGTCCCTCCTCTCAAAGACCGCCTAATTTGCAACACCAGCAAAACAAAGACGGTTAACAATCTTAAACAAACTTATTACGGTTGGCGTAAACGTGAACTCAAACGCATCCACTGTCTGACACGATCCACGTGACCAATCTTGACGCATATGCGATCGAATAATGGATTTTGAAAATTGTCCAGGTGGCCGCACCTATATACACACTGAAGTAGCCACAATCCTTCTATCTCATTTTGTGATGGAATGGTCAGGTTGCAGTGTTTTTAGACGATTATGGAGATTCCTGCACAAAAAGAAAGATCGACAAGTTCAGGCAAGCTCCCAGTCGACTGAACATAAAAACCAACTCCCATTTTCGGAATCGGTAGTCACGGAAACACATCAAGTGCACGAATCAGGGGACACCACATGGACCGAATCGTTAACCCCGGTCGCAGAACAAGGATCGGATCACATGGACCGAACGACAGTCTCATCGAGCATGAAGGTAGAGGCGAATATCACAACGGTGTCAAAAGTGGAAATGATTCCGATTTCGCCAAGCAGACCACGCAGTACCCACATCCCATATCGATCCATCCCTCTATTTGGTTCTGGAATCGAAACTGTAGCAGATGACGCAAAAAAAGATGTAGAACAAAAACGAACAGGAGAAGGCACACCACTCAGCAGCCATTCTGGTCGGGATATGGAGTTGTCGGAACATGGACCGATTCCGACTAGGCTTGTGAGTCCGTCGAACGTTTCAACCCCAGATGCCACACGGGTGATGAAACTTACGCAGTTAGATAACACTGACGTAAAATCGAGCTCGTTCGGAGTGGACCAGATCGAGCAGATGAGGCCTGATCGATGGATGAGAAAGACGGAACGTTTTGCAATCCCTAGAAGATCGGACGAATTATTAAACGCCTTGACAAGAAGTGAAGATCAATCAGCACATAAGTCGAATATATCGAGGTCCGATCCGATCGGTGTGCACAGGGCACTTAGACCAAACTACCCCTATTTTAGAACCGAACCTGTTCATCAGAAACTGAGACATGAAGAGCGTTTGAAAGAGCTGCGTCGAGAGCTACGCCTGGAATTAGAGACGCAAATGGACTGTGATCTGAGTCGTAGATGGGACCGCCCGCGTCGCGTGTACCAGACACCAATCGACCTTAGAGTTTCTGCGTTCGCGCATTCCACGCAACTCTTGGCCCAACCATTACCGTTATCTAGTTTGTTACGATTAGGTGTGACATGCCGGCCGCGTCTACCTTGTCTACGAGCCGACGGCAACACAGGCAGTAAATCACATGTTCGCCAATCCCATCGCTGCCGCCATTATCATCACCACCATCATCGAATGAAGCGCAAATCGAAAACGCGATGGTTGGGATCAAACCCGTTGGGTCAGTCGATTCGGGGAAGTCAAAAAAGCAACGCTGATCAGCTGATCAAAATGTACACCTTGGTTGCAGATTGGGTATACCGTTTACGAACGGAAGACCCCGCGCAAATAGATCTTCAAAGATGGATTTGGCATGGATCAGAGGAGCCACCTAAACAAGGAACAAATGTTTACCCAGACATCTTTCAAGGTCTGCTAGTCAAGTATCAGAAAACTAGCCAACGAAATGCGGGACGAAAACGAAGCAAACGAGGTACCACAGACAGTGTAGATGCCGATATATGTCTGAGCAAGGTTGTTTTGGAAGGAGTGGATTGGCGTGAAGGACTGATGTTCCAAGGCCTCAGTCTGAACCATGAGGTGGGAACAGCTGAAGAGCAATTCTTACGCCAAATAATCGCGTTAGAACGACTACAATTGTTAACACGACTGGAAGAAAGTGAGGTTATTATGAACCCGGACTACGAAATGCACTACACTAACCAGAAAATCACACATCCTCGACGAACCCTGTCTCTCGCGGGTCCGCTACAACACACATCTAAACGTAGACCAAGTTCAAATCTGCCTCCTTTAGTTATGAGGCACAGCGGACCCTCGAAGCTAGACTCGACTACTGAACAGGGCCCAGAAAGTGGACAAAAGACAAGTAAACCACGAAACGTACTGTCGATCAAACACAGATTGCCTCGACTGTCAGGGGAAACTATCAATTTGATCACGTCCAGAACACATCCTTGGATTAAACCGACATCAAGATTAGGCCCACAAAATAAAATCACACCAAACAGACCGCTGGCCCAATGGTCACCAGTCTCAACAAAAACCACTCCGAGTGCCAGTGGTGATTCGGACAGACGAAAGGGAAACAAACTCCCGAACATTCAATATCAGCCGAGGTTTCGAAGACAATGGAACAATTCCACGTTTTTGTCGAAACCGTCCCGACCAGTTAGAGTGAGATGCCGATCTTGCCGGAGAACACGCTATTCAACATCTGGTCCACATAATGAGGCCAGCGAACGCGAGCAGGATCCTACAAACAACGGCGGAAATCAACCAACCAAAATACATCAAGGTTACCGGAAAAAGACAAAGCCAGATTGTCTTTCCAAATTTACCGATCGCTAACGCATGTATTGCCCACCACATGAGGCCTCTGCGAAATGACATTTTCTACAAAGACTACCGGGCGGAATTTATACACATTCAGAACTGCGTGACAGACATGTAGTAGGCAAAAACATTTCTATTGGAAACTTGTACAATACAACGTGTATTTATGATTTTCGCTGCATGAATCGAACAGCGTCTGTCTAGTAACTCAACCCGTTTGAGCAAGCGCATGTGTACATGTACAGCCAGCTGGGTAGAAAAACATAGAGACAGTTTGTAGAAATAATGACATCTCGCGCAGGGTTTGGGAAGAAGGGAAAACTGATTCTTTGAGAAAAGGATAAAAACAACCACTCAACCACCCTGTTGATTCTGAAGCGAGTTTTGAAAGTGGTGGAATGAAAAACTTCAGGGCAGTATGAGCGAATGGGTAAAATTAAGTTGAAAAGCGTGATACTACTTGACAGCCAATGGTAACGGCAGTAGGACACTTCGCATGCATATAAACCACGGTCGTAAAAAGAAATGCAATACACCGGAACGTAGGCGTACTAACAAAAGGAATAGCTGCTTGAGAAGGAGAGCAAAGATGATTTCACTGAGTAGAGAAATATTGAAACGTGTGGCGTGTCGATTCAGTTAACTGTTGAATTTTCAAGTAAACGTTGACGAATCTGGTGCAGGATTGAGGGATGTTACTGCTGACGTAATCGATGCAGCGGTGGTGGAAGTAGAAGAGACCGAAGTGGGTGGTTTGTTTGTCAACTCTTTGTTGCGTGGCCTGTGGTGCTTGCGTTGCTTCGAATAAATTAGTTTGTGTGGGTTAGGTGTGATAACGCCCAACGAATCAGTCTGATCAGAGGCAACGGACTCGCGCTTTGCCGGGACTCCACCCCCTGGATGTTCGACAGCAGGAGTTTGAGCAACCGGTTTAGGGTTTTGTGGAGTGAACTTTTTATTCAAGCGACTTCGGGGGTTTTGCGATATTGTATCAGCCAACGGGAAGACTTCTCTCACAGTGCCTTCACACAATAAAACCAGGATTGAAAGATCAAGTGAAGTGTCAGTGGGATAAAAAAATAACACCAGTTGTAAGAAGTTCGTCTCGTTCGAGTTAGATCAAGGTAAGCTGTAAAGAATTGCTTACACTGATCCACTCCGGGTAGATCTAGTCGGGATAACCTAGAACATTTAAGCATACATTGAGTTTTCGGCTCCTAAATCATAAAGTATATTTGTTATTGAATAAACCGAGTTCCGTGTGGGTTACATATATTTGAAAAAGAAATTTCGATATAGCTAGGAATCGAACCTAAGACTTACGATAGAGATAATTAGAGTTGTTACCAGTATGTTTTCATCAGTTCATAAATATGTACAGTTTCAATAGCTCTTGTTGTCTACTTTAGGAATGCCTGACAATGACCGATCCGAATAGTATATCTCATAGAAGCAAGCAATTTGAGATATAGAAGATGACGACCTAATTTCACGGACTGGATCCGGTGATACGTCAATTTAATGTGTCCCCAGCCGAGAGATAGTAAGGATGATGGACAAAAACAAGAAAATAACATCCGTTAGACAAAGTGACAGTCGAATGGGCGGATGATGCTATCATCGCGTTATTTTCATGATGATTGTGAGATATCACACCGCATCAACAACTCCCAACAACTTGAATTAACTAGACGACCGGAACAATACATCTGACCACATTAATTCCTAAGTTGTCACCCAACCGAATATTTCATGCGCCACAAGAGATTTGCAGACATAGAGAGAGAAGATGACTCAACCAGCCATGACTTTGTCGCGATGCAGTCCTAACAACAGCAAGATAGTTGGGAACAGAGCACACGGATGCTAAATAGTTATTTGGAGTCCCGTGTAACAGGCATCACAATCTTAACACGTGAACGACGAGATCTCCATTCACACGAATTGGCAATTGTCAACATAACAGTCCCATTCGTTGAGACTAGTTATTTTCAACAACTGTTTGATGCAAGCTTAACAAAGGCGATACACTTCCTGTTAGGATGGAAGACATCTGCCTACTCATGATGATGATTAAAAAGACAACAGAGTAGGTTCCATCGGACTAGAGATTGGTTGTTCGTCGAACGGAAAGAAGGGAGTGGACGAAACAGATGGATAGCAACTACTGAACTTACCCACAGCTTTCGTCTTTCCTTCGCGGAAAATTAAACGCAAACCAGTGTACAAATATTCCGGATACTTGATGAATCGAAATCGGACTAAATCCTTGTCTCCTGTACGTAACCGCTCGTGCCCACTCAATGCGAGAATAGTGGCAGTTTGTCGCACTGGACCGGCATGAACCATCGCCTGGTATCCAACCCATATGGTAGTAGGATGATGCAAAATGAGCACTTCGGCTAGAAACTCAACGCAAGCACGTGGTTGTAATTCAGGAGCAAGCAGAACAATTCCCTGTCGAATAGATTTGAGGGTTAATGAGAACAGAAAGGGAACAGTAGACGATCAAATTTGATTAGGACTGTGACAGCAAAAACCTAAAAATGCACAAAAAGCAACAACTCCGTTTTTGCATCCTAGAATGCAAAAACAAATGCAGTTAGAAGTTAGATATAACCTGCGTTAACCATGGCTTCCGCATTTGAGTAAACACTTTGAAAAGAAGTGACGGGCTCGAGGTTCTTTCTCGTTAGAGCCCATCGGTAATGCATAGCCTCACTATACCGGAACAGGAACTGCGTACGTGCATGCACTGCTGAACTCATTAGACACAACCGAATGAAAAGTCCTAAAAGTACTGTAACAATTACCGGTGTTCTCACAAGAATTGTGTGTAATTTGTAACAACCATGACCCCCAACTGTACCGCCGGGCCCGCGGCAGCTCAATGGTAACGATGCGCGTCTACCATTTGTACGGTCGTGAATTCGAGTTCTGTGTTGTTGCCAATCATCAAGTATATGTGCCCGGTAATTTTTAACCATTAAACACACTGTTTACACTACCGTATTTCATAGAACAATAATGCCGTTGAACAGCTTGAGTGAGACTGAGTCTCTGTACATTTCCTGTGAGCGCTCATACCATCTGAGTCGTTTTACGAACTTTACTAAGTCACATAAACGGCACGAATAATGTGGATACTTGGTGATTCCCACCGAGACGATCACTAAACAAACAGGTCTCGGGAACAGCTGTCTAAGTTGCTTCTGAAGCTCGAGTGAGCTAGAGTCAATCAAATCATCCAAAAAGTTGAAGCCGTTAGAAACCATATTAAAAAACAACAAGTGATGACAAAAACACTGCAAAACGAAAGAAAGAAGACAATATTGTGTAGAATATCTAATGTTTGAATTTACGCTTGATCCACAAAGCCAACAGTAGCCAATATATGTTGTACGAGAATGTCTCTTTGAAAGAGGTGATTGAAATCATCCAAACTATTTGAATACGGGAACAGGGCATAGTGGGATGAAGTGAACACTCCAGTTGTTTGCACACAATCTGTACTACTCTGGTTTTGGATGTTTCAGTTCGAACGTAGAGAGTCTTAGTGTATTAGGCTACAATGCTCCAGTTTCTTCTACCTTAACCTAGAGCTTGCTATTGTCTTTCTTATCTCTTCGAGGCTCTAGCTATCGATGTATTGCAGTTGATAAAGACAAGTATGATTTTGTGAAGTAATCCTCATAAAACGGATTCGATAGCATTTCACAAGAAAACGGTGATGGTGTGCGTGCTTCACGCAGTACGTAATAATAGACTGTAAAGTGTGATAATTCTCATACGGACAAAAAAGAGAGATCCTGAGCATCGTTTTGTATAAGCCACTCAATGAGGTTATCAAAGCGATTCCTCCTAGTAATAATGCGGTTGAAAAAGATGAAATAATTGACACTGTTGAAGAAATGTTACGCAACCTATTGTATCACAGTTGAATAAGTTAACTTTGACAAACAATCACTTTTCACTGAGTGGTTGCATTCGACAATTGCCAGTTTTAATATGACTACGAACAGACATGAAAATATAGCTCATACTTAATGTTGCTAGACAGTTTTCATGAAAAAAAAACGCTCATAAAAACAGTTACATACACAAAAGATGGGACATCATCCCTGGTAAATGGTTACTGAGGGTATACCACATTGTTTGAATCTACTGTGTAGTTCACAAACAGTCAAAAGTCTGTGTATTTTGCTTCATACGTTAGCGTTAGTACTGTGATAAACAAGGTAGAATCATACGCTTTGAATTTCCGACCATTTCGAGAGCCGTACGTTGCGAATGACAGGATTTTTTAACGCTTGTAGTTACACACAGAGGTACAATGTCTACGAAGAAGATACTGCCTGACACGTTTAAATGCATCTTTTGATACTGTAACACAATCCTCTCAACTCCTCACTGCTCCAGTACGTAATAACCTAGGGTACATGGGGGTACTATGTGTCGTGTGAAAATAGTTTAACAAAATTATACTCTATTCGCAAAAATTGCAATTTACCCACTAGGTAGGTTCCACAATCTGCGATTGCTTGGTCAGGGACGCTGCATGCAAGTAAAGCGCTTTCCTTACTGGGTATTATATACTGAGTGAAGTAACGACTGGAGCAAACCACGTGGTGGTTGAATAACGTCACAAAATACCAAGACCGTCGAGTGTAGTAGGTGGGTGTCACTCAGTAGGTTGGAGACCTCGTGATCATACAAATCGTTCGTTAGAAACGCTGTCGGATATGATAACGTATCGCAGTCAGCGGTGTATTTGAGACCAAAACACCTCTAGTTATTCCGTTTAGTCTTATTTTTTATCCGGCTTGAAAAAAAAAACACTTGGTACAATTTTCCTCTTCTTTTATGACACTCCACGTCACTGTTGTGGTCAGCAGCGGCACGAGCAGTGGCACTTTTTGATCAGGTTCACGGGGGCCACAAATTAATAAACTATAAGAGGACGATGTGAATCTCACCAAATTCAGATCAATTGTTTTTGCGGTTCTGTGTAAATTAACCCTCCTCAACTGTAATACTGGCCAACGGGAATTATCAGGTTTACTGCATTGGGTCGGAAAAGCAGAATGGCGGATAGTGGCTATGAAGTATACTGTGCACACTAATAGATTACAGAAAGAAAGATTGAATTTAAGGATTTTTCGACGATCAATATTTTATGTTGAACGATAAATCTGTTCCTAGATGTTTACAATGTGAAAATAGGAACGATAGTCAATTTGCACAGCAATGAAACTATACAAATTTAATGAATCTCGACCTACATAGATGTGGTGAGCTGATGATAAATTCTCGAAAACAATTGTTCGTTACAGCCTTCTTCTACGATCCAACAGAAATTTCCACAAGAAATAGGAACGGTCGAGAAACCAATGATTTCACTACAAAACTACATCGCACTGAGAGCAAGATGCAAAAGATGTTGCCTAGACCGTTGATTGTAGGAAGAAAGCTATCCAGAAGTGTAAGAAATGAACAGGATAATCTCTAGTTCTTTTTTACAAAATTCATTTAGCAAAACAACGTTTTAGTCCAGTTGTAATAGTCTTCTTTAAAACATGAAGACAAACTACTGATTTCCAAATGTAGGAGTCTGTGACTTCTTCCGAGTGATCTTCTGCCCAAATGTTGATGAGTAGATATCACTGTACCAAACACAAACTTCAATGACCATTGAACCTATCTGTAGTTATACATTATGACATAATAGACAATGAATTTAGTTGTAAACGTTCTTATTTTGATACTCAAATAGTGCATGCACAGCTAAGAGTGATGATACGCTGAAAAAATATGAAAGCCACTGATTTAGATAATTAAGTCATATATTACTATCGTCCGTTACGTCATGATTTTTCTTTGCCAAACATTTAGCACATTGAGGTAGTCAACCAGTGACATGATAGTTGGAAATCAAAGTAACCTCTGTTGACTGTGAGTCGTGTTCGTCTCACGTGACCAGAAATGTGAAAAGATGGTGGCTGATCGAGTTCGGCGACATGTATACTGTCGTTATTCGACCATATTGTCTAAGGATGACAAACAATTAACGGAACGACGTAATGGAAAGTGTGAAGGGATTAGCTGCGTAACGGACGCTGCCTTACTTTCATTTGCAAAATGTGGGCGCCTTGATGTCGACTATCTGAGTTTAGACACGGGATTCGATGAATTTGGGGTTAACGACGAAGATGATGACGCAAATGAATGGAAGTGTTAATGAATGCTAGGTGAGACCTAGCGCACCGAACACAAACAATTCACATGACAGAGCTAACGGAGAACGAGTAGTGACTGGTCACCAAACTGAAGGTTATGAACTAAAACGTGAAGTAATCTGAGTTGGTTCGTTTTTATACTAGTGTTTTCTGCTGTGACTCAGTGGACCGGACATTGTCAAGCTTCAGAGATCTACCGGTTAGAGATCAAGAGTGTGAGAACGACAGTAAGTGTCGGTACCATGCAGATGCCTCCAGCACCAGCCTATATCCCAGAAACCTCACACTCCCAAAACACAGATAAAAAGGTTGTGTGGAAGTAAGCAGCATTATGAGGTAAAAGCCAACAACTTTGCAGTTAATCTCTATCATCTAAGGCGATCCGAAGGCTTGCATATCATCGGATTCGAATTTCTGTTATTTGGGGATGGACGGTTCAGGTGACCAAACAGGTGGCATCACAGTGATGAACACGCAATAGGCTGTAAGTTGAAACCTTGAGGAAGCCTGTCAATGCCATATAAATAATCAAAAATAACAACAAACCAGAAGCAGTTCACGTCGAAGAAGATCATAAGACAACCATGTAGTAGTTAGGATGAGACAGGAAATTCACATAGTCCAACTATTCGACTGACCTTTCGCAGCTGATTTCGTCGCAGTTTCTTCACTGCGAACGATGCGGTCTGGCCACCTCGAACGTATGTGACAGGCATACGTTTGCGGTGGATACTTTTGATTGGTACCGGGATGAATTGACCCATTGGATCGGGGCCGAGCAGAAGAGTATCGTTCAATCGAATTACACCACACAAACACGTTCCCGCGACCACATTACCCACTCCTGGCACGGAAAAGATGTCATCCACCTGAAAGTGTGCTGGTGCGTCCACTCGAGGTTGGGAGCGTGGAGTGAGCAGATTGAGAAACATTTTCAACAAGTCCAAATTTTCCCCGGTCACGTTGGAGACGGAGAAGACAGGGCACATGCGTTCGGAAGTGAAGTTAGTCGCAGAGCAGATGACGTCATCCCTAGATAATGGAGTGGAAAAACAAGCAGATAGGGAGCGGGTTCATACTATAGAAACTGAAATCGGCATAGCGACCACAGGTTGTCATACACAGAACAGAGTAACCGAGGGCTTTTAGGTTGAGATGAACAATGCCAAGTGGACTGAGGTCGGCTCTGTTAACTAGTGTCACCTCAAACATGGGCACAGTAGCGGCTCACTGGGTGGACAGCTTCTGCGGTACAGAAGCTATCCAGACCGTTTAGACTTCACCACGCAATTGTCATGAAAGAGACTCGCGACAACCTAGAACAGACAAGTTTCACCTCAAGAAACATCATTGTACTAATTTTTACGAGCTGGTACTTCTGAATAGAATGAGCAGAAGACAAGGAATCATCCAATGACACCTCCTGGATCACATATGCTGCGGCTAATGGACTCTTATTGGGTCTTCTATCGAGACGCTCAGGTAACCTGAGTGTCACTCACAAAGGAATGTAGCTGGGGGTTTGGATATGATCGTTCGGCCATATACGAGATGGATGAACGGTAGTTGGTCAACAGGATTGCCACATGAAAACAGGATCCCGAATTCACATATCGGTTGTGACCAGGATGGAACTATTAATGAGCTCTAATAAAGTCGAAACTCAAGTCTAGTATTCTCTTCTAAGGCGACTAGTCAAAAGGTCTGTATGTATTGAGTGGCGTATAGTATCACCTAAACATTCCCAACTATCTAACAACAATCAATATCGCATTTAGTTTCGCTTGCCCCCTAACGATAACAACTCGCAGTCTCTACACACACACACCGAAAATGTTTTTAGCAATTGTTTAAATATTCTGGTAGAGATTGTAGAAAGTTGTCACTCAATTGCGACAATTGCTTGAAAAAAAGATGTTCAATTCAAGCATCTTGTTTGACATACTGCCCACGGTATGCATAATAACGTTTTGATTTACACCTTTAAAGGTGAGTCATCACACTGCTCCACATAATGAATATTTGCAAACAGAAATAGTTAGTGAAGTGAGATTCATTTTTTGAATTCTCAATGAATGACACTCAGCGAGGACGAAACGTCGCTTCATCCAGTGCAAGGCATTTATTGACTACAGGTCACAGTGTCAATATCACATCCTCGTTTAAGGTCTTGATGGACGCACACAGCCCACAAATGCTCAAGTATACTGAAGCCTTGTTGATCAGTCTTCGACAGCCGGTCTTATATGCACAAAAACAACCGACTGTCAACCTTTCTTTACTGTGGGTTTGGCCGTGAGTACCAATCACGATCCAGCCCGATTTGTACTTTTGATCGTTTCATTTAAATCTTGTTGGTTTTGT
>LUCH01005480.1:0-19210 GCA_013368495.1 Paragonimus heterotremus | reverse complement strand
AACAGGCAGTTTCGTCGTGAGTAACATACCACTCAAAAACGACTTCAGAAACAAAAGAGACAAGCCCCAACGCCAGGAAGATGCCGTACCAGAAGAGAGTATCGGAATAATGTGTACGCGTTATAAGGGAAGTGCAACCAAGGCGAATGACAACGCACTGCTACCCAATGTATGTGAATGCACGTCAGCCGTGTAAATGAGTTCATGTTTATCATAATCTGTACTGGAGTTCATGCAATAAACGAATTGGCAGGCCAAGCGTCTTTTGCGGTCACAACAACAGTTATCACACTTCTCATTAGACTTTTTCAACAGTTGCTTTGTCTCGGCTGCCTACCGATGACCAGCTTTCGTCTTTGTTTTTCGCCGAGTGTGAAATTCAAGGAAGCTGCCTTGCTGATGACGCCTCACTTTCACTTACAGCTCGGTGGTTTGTTTGTAAGGTGTAGACGCCTTGATGTTGTATGTTTGAATAGAGACGTAGCTATTTTTAGTGACCAGGTTCTCTCCCCTCCCCCTTTTTTCTCCTCTTTTCCTAAACAGGGTTTGTTTCTTTTTCTTCTTCTTCGTGGTTGTGTGGCAGTTAAGCATCAGTGTGAAACATTGATGTATTGCTGTCTATGATGATGAGTGTGAAATTCAGTGGTATCGTTGAATCGTTATCCCTAATGATGCGCCAAATGTCTGGGTGTTCTGGTCACTTGAGCAGAATACGTGAATGTATTCAGAAAACCACACGTTTTATATCAAGTTCAGTAGGTTGGTGTCATAGCACCTGTGTGCACGTGAAAATCTGGTCAATGCCCCGAACGAACGTGACGATAGATGATGCCAGTAGAAACCAAATTTCGTTGGACCGTGTCTGCGGTCACCACTGCCAACGAAAGTGCAAACAACCACACGGTTGTCATGTGAGAACTAGAAGGACGAATAACTCAGTTGAAGGATGACACCGTAATGAACAAAGCACTGACATGCAAGGATTCACGTATCTGGGACATCATAGACATCCTAAAATGGACATGTCCTAGCCAGGATGAAGGACGCTCAGAGTGGTGCCCAGGGAAGGATCATGACGCAAAATAAAAGCATCGGGACCTGAAGAGTCGCATTTGCACACAAGCTGCTAACTTTCACTTCGTATCTCCGAATGATTTTTTTGAGAGCAATCGTCTATAATTATAATTTCTGAACGCATGTAAGCTATTTGTTTGGCGATAAGTCTGAACGGGGAATAGGTTACACGGGTTTAGTTTAGTTAGAGGAAAGTACACTAGAAATGATTGTACTGAGGATGAATTATGAGCTAATAAAACAGTTCCTGAGAAGTGACTCAGAAAAGAGGAAGATGTTTCTCTACTTATTGGAATTCTAATACATAGCGACATGTATATAGTGAAAATGGTATGATGAATTGTACTGGGGGTGAACTATCCCAGGTTGAATTGTTTAGTCACTAGTGATAGCCTGTCAGTCGCACCAGGTCACTCCTCAAGACTTATCTGGGGCAGACGTCGCAAGATGTGAGGATGACTGAGAGGGAGGTATCGACCGAGCTGAAGAAAAACTAGCAGCAGTCTCACGGAAATATTCAGCACATGTGCATCATCAGTGGTTACGAACATCTGGATGACTACCGTCCTGTTTGTTCACACGGCCCAAACCGGATTTAAGACGCTCATGTTTAAAAAAAATAGCAAAACAAGAAAAACAACAGGAAGGGTAGGTCGAAATTCCATAGTGGTGGTTGTCGTACAGATTAAGAGTTGGAGTTCAATAGCGCATGCATTTTTATTGAATGTGCAACATTTCTGGAAAAATGGACCTTACGAGTGGCGAGCTGTAGGACGGGAAACGGTATTGAGCAATTAAGTGTTTTTTGGTGAACTTAGCCAACATGTGAGGATAATGTTTCACATATGATATGAAAAACGCTGATTGTGTGTTAGTCGTTGCGAGCCTCCGGTGATCAAGAACTTGGAACGTATCTACTATGTTCGTCCTAATGAGAAGTTTATATCAAGTGACTCTTACAGTGGCTTAAGGTTTTGTAACAAACTGGATCGCTCCGAGTTTACAAGCCATTAGACTGTCAAGGTGAACTAAAACATGTAATGGAGATCTGAATCAACTGAAGGGTGAACGTGTGAATTTAAGTGATGCACGATATCTCAGCAGGCACATTCACGTTCAATCTAATCGGCTAGGAAAATAGATGTGTTCGTGCGGACAGTGTTCAAGGACTGTTCTGTTAAGTCTTCTCCGGGGACTTCCAAGTGTGTGATAAGAGCGTAGCCTAGATAACAACTCGGTTCGACAGTGTGGTTTATAAAAAGGCAAGTCCAACGTTTTTCCTTCATCCATAATGACCGTGAACCTAACCAGAAGGTACTGTGACTCAGGGCTCCACCCATCGCAACAAGGATGTGCGGTAACTTAGGGAATTTTGTTTTACAAAAGAGAATACAAACTGACAAGAGGCTAAAGGGATGAACTAGAAAGGGTAAAAATGCAGACATGCTACCGACAGCGACAAGCTGCCATTTTAGATAGCGTTTCTAACCAGCAGTTTGAGTGATCACGAAGGCTCCAGTCGGGCAGAACACACCTACCCACTCTACTCAGTGGAACAGTCAAGGTCTTCATATTTCGTGACCACGTTGTTGTTTGACCATCACGCGGTTTTACCCAACCGTTGGTGGTCTCAGTGTACAATGCCCGGTATGACATGCGGAGAACGTAGTCCAATCATCGCAGGATGTGCACTGTGACTGCTTGAGCAACTGATCGCGCATCCCAAGCGTTTCGAAATACGCCTCGACGGAAGGCTGTATTGATCATGCGATCAGTCCACTCGAGGTAGGCTGAATGGTGGAGACAACGGTGATCAAACACAGCAAGTCTGTTTACATCTTCGTCGCGAACAAATCACGGTTATGAATTACAGAGCAAAACAGAACGCATACGAGCATTATATACCACTGGTAGAATATCCACACGAAATTTAGTAGGAATGAAGTCGTGAGGATAACACTTGTATTTGATACTCTCGATTGTATTCCAGCAGCGATAACACAGGCTGGCGAGACAGCACTACCTAAGTACGCGAAGTCGTTCACAGTCTCAAGTACTAAAGAAGGTAGGAGTGGGAATGCCCCAGTGTTGAAGCAACACTGTGCACTTTGAAGGTGCGAAGCGCACTCGATACAAACCAGCCCGGTGACTTACCTTGTTCAGGATGATCTGCATGTCTTCAGCAGAGAGACTAAGCAAAAAGAATGTCATCCACGCACTTCATGTCGGTCAACCCAGTGCCAGGAAGAGACTTGATGACATGTTCATCAGATTCCTCAAGCGCGCTTTCTACAATGTCACCCATGATAAGATTGAACAAGAGAGAGAACATGAGAAATGTTGAACATCCGAGACAGCTGTCCATAAACTCTCACCTTACTTACAGAGTGGACATAAGAAATGCATGTTTTCTGTAGAACTCCTTTTTACAAAGGCAGCTCCACAGAAAGTTGAGAGCAATCCAATACAAGGCAGCTTTTAAGTTTAAAATCACCACGACCATCGATGCCCCAAGATCCGTCGCACAGTGAAATATGATTACTACATCCTTGACCGGATCGGAATCTTGCCTGTTCTTTACGCGTTTCACTTCCCCTGGGCTTAGCGATCCGAGGCGACAGAAGCTTGAGTAAATTGGCCGCAAAAGACATTAGACTAATGCTTCTGTGATTGTCACATACAATTCAGGCCTCCTTTGTGAAAGTGGGAATTACTTTTCATACGCACTAGTCATGAGGTACCTATTGGGTTTCTAAAACCGTTTGAAGAAGCCTTAGCAGCTCTGATATCAAACTCTCCCAATCATCATTGAGAAGAAAAAGAGATCTGGTTCAGGAGACTTGTTATAGTTCAATAACTTGAACTTCAAGGGCACTTCTGATTCTGACGAAGGGCTGTCTGGAAAGCGATAAATGATCATTCGAGTCGCACCGTCCATGTGGTCCCGTTGAGGCTCGTCGAATTGTTCCTCAAAAGTCGGCGCAATTGACTGGTGATAACTAAACCATCTTTTCCACATCTGACCCCACCAGTCAGGATAGTATCGTGCGCAGCAGATATTTTGTAAGCTAAATCCAGCTTTTGAGGAGAAGTGCAAGTGTTCGACCAGACAGGATAATGAGTCGGCGATCATTATCAAAAGTTGGGTGGTCGGGGTGTTCATTTTGTGAAGATATCATTTCTAACACCCTCCTTAATCGAAAGACAGCGGTGCCAGATTTATAAAAATAATTCTACTGCATGTTCATAGGATCGTACCCACAGCCTAAGACAACAGTTGTGATACATACAACGATATGAATGCTTTTTATCTGATATGGTTGCACCCGGCAGGACCGAAGTCCTAGACATCATAGCCCTCCGGATAGAGACAGCTCGCAAACCTAACCACTACGTGAAGGTAACAGAATCGGTCACGAAGCCCAACATACCAATATGATCAGTGGTTGCACTACAGAGACTTCGGTCGGTTGAGTATATTTCCTTAATTCCAACCAATCGATTATCTTGCTGTGGGTTGAACTGGAAGCCATGTGAATCGTGTCACGTGAGCTCCAACAATGAAGGTTTCGCTTCAGAAGATGTTAACTAGTGTTCATGTTGAAGATTAAAGGAAGATGCTCACCTGAGGCTAGATATGTAACCATAAATGGCGTGAAACCAATCAAGTCCTCATTATGAGCATTGATTCTTCTTCCTGGTTTCTGCCTCTTGTTTCGCGATGGAACCTAAGCTTAATACAATGAAACCGGTTTGACGTAAGCATATATTTGTATAAGTTATGTATTCAGGTTTAAACCACAAAGTGTGAGTTGTAGTAACAAAACTTACAATGAGGAAAAAACAAATTATAGCCAGCCGCCAGACTCACTTTGAAGAAATTAGTAGTGGGATTTTGCGACAGCCCGGCGACTTTAAGATGCGGAAAAGCAGGCTCATTGTTTCTTGGAGTACATTAGGTGGACACATGTCGATTTTGGTTACGACAACAAACACAGGCACACCGAGAGCCAGGGCCAGACCCAAATGCTCTTTGGCCATCCCAATAACGCCGGCATTCGCGCCCACCATGAACATCGCGTAATCCGGTGCGTGTCCAGTCATGCCGAAAATGGTGGTCTTCAGGTAGCGCTCGTGTCCTGCCAAATCGATGAAAGTGATCACCTGATCGGGAGGCAAAGAAACATGAACACGGTTGGGAATCAGTACCAACATAGACAACAATACATCAGTGGTTCACACCGATGCTTAATTGCCACAAAACTATGAAGAAGAAAAAATGCAAACCTTACATAGGAAGAGAGAAGGAAAAAATGAAAGGGGCGGTGAGTGACCTAATTACTGGAAAATAGCTACGTCTATATTCAAACATTCACCACCAAGGTGCCTACACCTTGCAAACAAACAACCGAGCTGTAAATGAAGGTAAGGAGTCATCAGCAAGACAGTTTCCTAACGGCTTTCACTGCAGCACATCATTAAATACACTCACTTCACAGACAATTCGGACAAACAACGACAACATTCACGCCACTGAGCTCGGTTAGCCGCCATCTAACCTAACATCTCAAGCCACCGACTCTGCGAGCCGCGAGGGCCCCAGTCCGGGAGACGAACCCGATCTACAGTGGCCAACCCCTTCGTGAACGATTTCATTTCTCTACGCCAGGTCAACATCTGTCCACCTCGCACCTTACGCCAGTCGGACGCAGCGTCGGCAAACAGTGCTCGGTGTGGCAAACGACTAGCTGGCATCCTTAGTACATGACCTAACCATCTAATTCTATGCAAGTGTGAGGATTGAACGAAAGAACGCGTTTGACAATCACTGTCAAACACCCGCTTCCTAACCACCTCGTTGCTTACTCGCTGGTGTCATCCGATGCGAGCGATTGAACGCAAACATCGGTGGTCAAATACCTGAAGACGGTTCACGTCTCCTACCAGGCGCGGCCAAGTCTCACTGCCGTAAAGTAACACAGACCTCACTGTTGTCTGGCATACGCGATCCTTAGGCTCTAGAGAAATATCTCTCTGTCGTCATAGGTGTCTCAGAGTAGCAAACACCGCCTTGACTGAATGGGAACCCATGAAGAATGAGCTATAGAGTGGGGAACTTACCTTGGATGATGCTTTACAAATAAGGGACCAATCCAACTGGCCATGGATCGGTTTGTTTACCACTTGCCCTTGCGCACTAAATCCGAGGATGTCATTGTTTACGGAACTCGTACGACCGGATTCCGCCTCATGTTTGTGTCGTAGCAGACGTAAACGGGCCAGACCACGTCCGTTGTCCAGGTCACCGTGCGTCAACACTCCCAACAAAGTGGATTTGCCCGCGTCCACGTTGCCCACGACGGCCACTCTGTATGGGAACGGAGAAGATGATCAAAGCGAAGAATGCGTCCATAACATCGCCTTATTTCAGCTCGGATCGTCAGCTATGATCGACGAATGGATATGACAACGTCAAATAAAACGGGTGAACACCAACAGTCTAGGATTATGAAAGACATCAAAAGGCGAAACTCAAGAAAGTTGAGGGAAAATGTTTACATTGATGTAGATAGTACATGGACTAAGGAAAGCTACTAAACTCGATCGACCGTCATATCACCCAATGCAGAGAACGAACTGGCAACCTAGTTCGTTTAGTATTGTTCAAGAGCTTTGTGCGATAGTATGGCAGCTGAATCGCACCGGCTTGGAGAGGTTGTCACATATCACTTTGTCGATGGGATGCGTTTGTAAATTTCAGTTTACGGACGATGAAGTAGCTGGGAATTCAGAAAGTAACGAGACTAAGGTGAAGTGCTGTCTTCGTCGATGCAAAATAAATTTAGGTGAATGAACTGATGATTTTTATCGTTTCCACTTTTTCTTCTGAGTCAGCGTTTCACATCCAGGGGAAAAGAACAGGAATGCTGTCGATCACTGCAGTTTTTTCTAGCACCTACGTTTGTGTTAGTTGCCATTATTTATTGCCATTACTTAGACTCTGGATCAGCTTTGCTTTCATTGTGCGTTATTCGTCTGCAAGATATGAGTGATAGAATAAAAGATCTGATGTCATTCGGGACGAAAAAGACCAGCTACATTCTGTCAAGCTTACACAAACATACTGAGACCCAATTGCTGACAAGCTGAACGGCATTTTTCAGTTTTCAGACGGTCACAGGCTTGTAAACAATTAGTCCTAGTGGCCACTAGAATGATCGATTTTGGCCTACGAGAACAGAAAAGAGGTGAGGAACGTAAATCACTGACCTCTTTGAGACAGTTGACAGTCTGCTGTGAGACTATCCGGATTAACAGTAGTTACAAAATTCAGGAACAGATCAACGAAACGTAAATATGTCTGGGTACAAATTACTCCAAAATTGGAGACGATGCTTGCGCTTGTTGACTTTTTGTTTTCCACATGGATTATGTGTGAAGCTCCCCATGGAAAATGTTGGCGTGGCCGTTACCAACATATCATTAGGGTACATGAGCTTGAAACCATAGTGAGTTCTAATCCAAGGACATGATGTGAAAATATAGTTAATAAAAGAGAATAGGTGAACGAGAAAAAAGTAGAACAAGATAAACAACCACAGTAAGAGGAAACAAATGATTTCGTCGGTCTTTCAACCGCACGCGATTGACACATTTTAATGAATGTATATAAACCAGTAGTTGGATAGGGCAATGACGTTAAGCACAGCCGAATTAGTGCCTCGAATGTGATATGCCATCACACGCTTTACGATTTCCAGTCAGCACCCCTTGTACCTTTTAGACCTTAATCTTTGCACATCTAGCCAAAGTCACACACAAAAAGCTCAAAGCGCTGGATGGTAGCGTTGGGCAGGTATGTGTATGAAACATTCCAGCGATGTTGACCCATGAAAAAAAGCCGTAAAAGGAGGCTATCTAATTCTAGCACATGTAGTTCAACGTCATAGCTGCTCAAATGAGCAATGTTCAGCAAATGATTATTAAATACAGACAGCCAACGAACATTATGGGCACGGAGCGACTACGGTCCGTAACCGTAGAGCAGTATCGTGTATAGAGTCGCACTGCATCTTCCGCTGCCTTTTCACGAGGACGGATATCACACTGACGTCCTAGGTGCCTCAGATTAGCAAATGCTAGCCAGGTTGTGGCGACAAGTTGGGAGATCTCTCCTCTAATATCATCACCAGCTGTGACAAACCTCTCAAACTGAACAACTCTCGGACTAAAACTCGATTGTCATTGTCCAAAATGAGTGCAGGCACAGATTCCAGTCGACAGACGGAGCACTTTGCACTTGGATGATATCAACATCGGTAATCGATACCGGCGCCTCAGCAACGCACAAAAATAACTCCTTAGTGGTAAGGAAACGAAGATGGCAGAATAGGCCTACTTTGAAAACGCAATGAACAAGGTACCAATGATTCATTAAAAAAAAACATGCGATCAGAAACAAAAACATCTGAGTATCACATGAAGGTAAGGTAAGATCAATGAAAGCAGGATTCTTTATAATCATCGCTGTTCCGTTTCACTAATTGTCTCTATTTGACAGATGATTCGGAAGTAAAACACCAACATTTAGGTCACTGAGCTCGAGCGTTTATCATCTCACGTGGCGTATCCAAACACAGGCTAAGTGAGTCAAGAAAAGTGAAATCATCGATCGATCATCATGTGTAGTAGGCGTTGGACACACACCGTACAGCGTGGTGAAATTTGCATTCCTAACGCTTTACCGCTTTCCAGTCTTTGTGTTGATTACTCGCTGATACCACTCAGTTAATGCGAATGAACGTTAGCATGCAGTATCAAACATTTAAGCATACTTGACCACTGGTTGTGGGAGGTCACGTTTCAGGAATGCTTTTAGAAATGTTACCTTTAAGTTTTAAGACGTTCAGAGTGCCACAAATTGTAGCGCGCTAATCCAGTCCTAGAAATACGAACGCCTATTTCGCTTCTCACACTGTCTGCTGTTCGTGACGGCTTCTAAAGTACGCAAACCGATCAACAACCTTCATAAATTTTATTGTCGAGTTCAATATTTTAAAGTATTTTCCATTTAGTTTTTGACATGTAATATCTCTCAGTTATCTTGCCTGTGAGATTTACGATTTTGTTGAATGCTTTTCAACAGCTTCTACAGGAGTTCTTGACACGTCATTAGGTACCGGATACGCTGAATCAATTTTTCTCGTCATCCTCGATTGGCAACATACTGTGACCCATCCTACACATTTAGACAGATTTCTCGATCTAGCCTTCCTTGACAATGCGCAGTTGTTTGCTGTCCAAGGGATGTTCCCCAATTTGGTAGGTTTTACCACACTATCACGAAGCTCTCTCTGCCGTGGTAGATAGAGAGACGCGTTACAAGCACCAATTTGTAGTGAACATTGTAGAATTAGATATCAGCAATCTCTTCCCGGGAATTACACTGAGCTAAACAGGACAATACTATAATCCGACTTGAACTTACTTATTCAAAACGACCTGTTTACTGAGATCAGTGGAACAACTGTCTCAATCCCTGCCCCCAGCTGTTACAAGACCTATTAACCTAGGCTAAGTTGCTTGAACTTTTCTGTCAAGAAACATACAGTCGATGTTGAGAAGTTGAGTCACAATTGGTGAGGTTTACTGGACTCCCTAACAGAAACTGAGTAATGGACTAAGCAGGATACCTTGCAAACGGTTTGCTTCACAGTTATGGTGTGTTCACATTGTAACGCATTGCCCAACTCTGTGATCACACCTGAATCGGCCGCGAATTTTAACATATTACAAGATCAGCATGTACGTGAAGGACAACTGGCAATACAATTTTTCTAACCGTTATACTAGCTCAGTTTCACAGATCATCAACTGCGTATATCTGACCGAATGCTGTTTCAGTGTTCGTTGCTGAAATGATTGCAGTCAGCAGCCTCATTGAATTTATCTTTCTGTTTAATTCCATTCACCTTTTCTTTACACCTAATAACCATCCAACACAATTTTTAACTGACCAGCACAGAGACCGGAACGCATAAGCAAAGATCTTTCTCCCTCCTGTATCGACCTATGGACCTATCAAATTGAATCAACAGATCTTTCAACAAATCAACAGATTGTGACCGTCCACTAAACTGTCCAATAAGTGAACTAAGATTAAGTTAATCGCGTAAATCAACCTCGTTGAGTTCAGCATCTTTTATTTCCGATGTGAGCGTGTAGAAAGATGATAATTTACCTACTGAAGTGCATAAAGCATAATGCTATCTTCAGTAAGACCAACAACCTTGTCAAAGTCTTTAGGCGATACTTTTCGCTTTGAGGCTGAAAAAAAGTGTCTACAACGTTTCTACTTGAAAGTGATCCGAAATCACTTTACGTGTCTCGATATAATTTTCGAGTGATTCGAAGTCAGTCTGAAATATAAGCTGAAGATCACTCACAAATGATCGCAGCCGCCGCATTCTCATAAACACTCCAACCAGCCACTTTCGAAAAGAAGCACTATACTTCAGTTCCACTCTCGTTACAGCTCGTCGATGGTGAGTGATGTTGACTTTATATCAATGAAATTCTCTACTACTCACCAACGACCAAAATATCGCTCAAGTTCGATGATTTTTATGAATTCACTTTGGAGAGGAGTCCTAATCGTGGGGTCATCGTTTGAAGTTAAAAGAATAACTACTGTATTCTCTTTCCAGAAGGTTAGGGCAGCTGAGCATTACTTACAAGCGAAAGTGGTTGAGCGTTCACACATGATAATTCGATCGCGTCTAATGTGCGGTCAATGGTGCAGTGGTCAACACGATTGTCTCATGTAGGTATGGCAGGATTCCTAGTCCCGGCCGTGGCAAGAGCAGGATGTACACCGAAGACGAGCTCTATCGAGAGCAAAACTCGACTCGTGCTTCTTCCAGAAAGCGGCTCACTGGAAGGTCCATGGGAATGCGACAGTTGAGAATGGTGTTCAACTGATATCAACCAAAGCCCCAACTATCTAGTAATCTGTCTAAAATGACCCAGGAGATTTCATTAAGTCTGTCACATGCCGTTCGATGGCGAAAGAAATCGCAGGGCAATTGTGCACACGGGCACACTGATGGCCACAGATAAGTAGTAGGCCTGTACAAAGTGGGGGAATAAGTATACGATGGTCACATGAAGTAAAGAAAACTGGCTCACTTTCTCAAGTTGTCAGGTTGGTCTGGACACAAACTAGGATCATCCAATCTGAGATTTAAACGTTCATGTTGTATACAGTGCATGCTGAGTACGTGTGTGTCCGAACGTACACACAGCACAAGCACAGACAACCATACATGACGAATGTCAAATTATCTGCAAAACTGGGTACCTTATGTCGATGTATTAGCGCTCAACTGAGAGGAATGTGGGCACTGCTCGTAGTCCCAGCGAACCGCTGGTTCATAAGACCACACGCGAAGACGACTACTCATTGCATGCCCACACCATGTGGAGTGCGTACAGACTTGCTTGCTGCAGTACTAGGGCAGCAGTGAGAGTGACGACAGACAATCTGCAAATTGACTATGTTAATGTAAGGACAAGAGTATTCTGGACACTGGAGGCGGTTTACCAAATATGGGAGTGTATCAGCTTCGCTGTTTTCCGCATTGCTCTCGCCATAGAGTTGTTCTATGCAGATTTCCTCGAATCGCATCATCCATTAGCAGGCGTACAACTTGTCATCTCCCAGAATGGTATTAAACCCATCTACTTATGAAGAGACGATTGCAACTCATGTTCGCACTGCAGAAGACGGATACGTCCACAACTTTTGAGAAGGATCGGCAAATTCGTCTGCAATTCGAAGTAGAGGAATACTGGACGTATGGAATCCTAAATTTTTGTAGAATTGTATCACTTATTCGCGCTCCTCCAAGGCAAGGTCTCTTGCCGAAGGAGTGTAACTTATGGGACAAGCCTGAAAGCATAGCTGAAGAGGGCGAGCTTCTCTTCTCGGCTAAAGATGCCGATTTAAATGATGACGTTCACAGATAGAATGTATCTGTTTTTGTCCGATAATTGTTGGATCCACAGGGAACTATACCCGGGCTATAAACAGCTCCCCTTCTTGTTCTCAAACATGTCGTTAAGTCTTCGATCTATGGACTCAAGAACCGTCCAAGCTGTTGAACTGATATAGAGAAGACAATTGTTACAAGATGTCACACAACGCACCCGACAACAGTAGTCAGTGGCATATTTGAGTGGGTGATCGTATCAAACCACATCATCCACATGAAATAAGCTTTACTTGTGAAGGGCAATCCAGTGGCATGGAATGGACTCTCATTCTCTACCATCAAATCACGTTTCGGACACCGCAAATTCCAGCGAAAACGGAAAAAAACGACCAAATAACATCCACTTCTACATTCGTAAAATCTTCCGGCATGGAGTAAACAGAGTATGCAGAGTCCGGTAAGTTTTAATTCCCTTTTTACGATTGCACATTTAAGATAGAAATTGTAGATTATATCAGTGACCGTCTAGAAGACGCAGAAGAAGGATGAGCAAACACCAAACATGACACGGATGAAGAAGAGAAGTCACAGAAGTTATTATAACCCTGACTCGGGTTCAGTTTTATACTTTGAAGAGTAATCCGAAGTTGCTTCTCAGAATGACCAGCCTTTGATATGGTCTGCAGACGGAATTACGCAAGCAACCAAGAAAACAACGTTTGACAAATTCGTAGTAAATGGCCTATTTAGTGATTACAACCAAAGCTAATGTTGATTTTATTTTTGGGGATGGCACAGCTTACATACCTCCTGGCTGTCCGTCAAAGCTTTTCATTTCGACCACTTCTCCGAGTCTGGAAGATTGGGTGATGTAGAGAGGTTTCATTGTGCGGTCTTACATCAGTGTGTTTTGGAAAGTGTAGACTAACAGTAACTTAAGGTTAGCATAATCTACATCGGTAATCTGTCCATCGGGTGCGAAGTCAGTGCTCAGATTGGGTGAATATTTTAAACAGTGTGTCATTGTCATTCTTCGTTAGCATATATTGTTGTGTTCGAGTGGCTGACGTTGGTCGGCTTTAGTATTCCGCGTACCGTTCGATGGCCTCCAATAAAGAAATTCGTCCAATTCAATATACTTACAGATAGAAATCTCGGAATAAGCTTTCTTTGGCAGATTCCATTCTCGTTTAAGAGAAAACGGTATGCGTTTGACATTGTAGAAAGTCAGTCGTATAAACTACCAGTAGTCTGGAACTGTGACCGATTCCGCCTAGTCTTTTGATATTAGTATCGCTTAGCATGCAATTCTATCAATATCGAGGAGTAAAGAAAGACCACTTTGAATAGTACGAAACAGAAACAAAGCACTCGGGAGCCGAAATATCACGCATGTGACAACAATCGGTATACTGAATTGTCCTTTGTTGTGACTACACTGCTTAGTCAGAACTACAAAGGAGTCACACCAAGAAAATCCCTCCAATTATTTAAAGTTGACATTGGGGCGCCAAAAAGTGACATCGAGACGCGAATGGTATCGAGACAAGGCAAGGATAACCGGGGTTCGAACCTGTAATCGTGTGACTAGCAGTCCGTACCACCAACGCTCCGTTATTGTCAGTTCAGCGGTCGGACTATCAGAGAAGTATATAGTGAAGCTCAAACGTATACAGCAAAATGATTTTTGAATGACTACTGTAGACAATTCACCAAAAGAGAGAGCAATGTGACAAACAACCTACCGTGCCAACATATGTAGGTTTCTACAAGCTGATCCCATGGTTACTAACCCAGCGACCAATGCTGTTCCGTTTTCTTTTCGCTGTAGCCTCTCTTCCTCTCGACGACTCTATCCCAGTCGGTTTGGTTACAACAACCATGATGAGTTTGAATAAGAACGTAACCCAGTCTAGATGGGTTTATGAACGTACAGTTAACACAGAAATACAAAAAAAGGACTGCTTATAAAAAGTGGACTGGAATGACCGAATGTGTGACCAAACGGAGATTAGACATGCAAGTCTGTATCACTTACCGCACATCTACAAAATCATCTGCTGCGATCTCCTTTCTGATCAAATATTCCCTGACCACCGAGGTGGGTGCGGATGCAGACAACGAGGAGTTCGAGAGAATGGTAACGTCAGGATTGTTCGATTGGGTTAGATCAGGGGATGTACAGGTAGGTGACTGGTGTTGTCCAGAAGGACTGGGTTGCATGAAGAACGAGGACGAATTCTGTTTGCGTCGCCGTCGTTCAGCAGACTTGTTGCTGGGTATAGGCTGATCTGAAGATATCCCAACGGGACTGGAACAGGTGGGACTGGCTTGGTTCGGACTGGTCAACTCAGTGCCTAGTCGACACGACTCACTGCTCGCGGACTCGTGACGGGTGCTGACGGTGGAAGAACTGTTCACAGCCCGATCACGAAGATGGATAAGATTAACATGCAGACTTTGAGCTAACCGCTCAGTTGTGGCTACACTTTGTTCCAATTCGGTTACGTCCAAGCCAGGAGACTGACCATCTGGAAGTAAGGGAAGGGTTCAGGCCGACGAAGATACAACTTTATGACAAAAAGGTGAGATGGACCATCTACGCTGGATATAAAAAACCAACCGCAGAGCGGTGAGTACTCCAGAGTACGTTGACGACATCAACGGGCTCTGTGATGTTACACAAAGCGTACGCTTTCAGCTAACATACTATGCGAAGTGTGGACTGAACACCGTCAGGATACCTGAACCTAAACGGAAGCCTATGTCTGTCCTCATTATCAATAGCAAACTATTAAAAGCGATGGAGAAGTCTGCTTACACGGACAGCTATTTTTCATCAAAAGGTAGATGTAGGTATAGTCCTCCAAAAAGACTGAAAATTGGCGCATTTACATGGTCAATTATCTAACAGTGCCCAATCTCCGTTACCTTCGCAAGCGTATTGCGTGTGGTAGAACTGCATGAACAACTATGTGGTTTGCTAGCGTATTTCCAGGAGGGACTTCAGTGACTCGGATACGCTCTGTGAGATATGGATTAAACTAGAGGTAACAGTCAAATGGTTACGAGAGTTCGAGAGATGAGGGTCGTAACATCAGTGTACGATTAAGTAGGATTTTACTAACTTTCTGACTAAAACACAAAGGACTATGTTTACCTGCGATAAAACATGTGTGAAACGATGCGAAACGAACGTGAAAGCTTGCGTTTATCTTAACTTGTGCTAACCCATTCATTGGGAGACTTTGAGTCTAATACATAGATTGCACTAGGTTTTATATATATATATATATATATATATATATATATATATATATACCACGATGGAGTAATAAGATTAGTGATTGAAACGGCGTTTCTGTCAGATACACTCATCATTAAAGGGGTATGGAAGCGCAGAGACGAGCTAAAGAGAGTGGTCGTTTGTGGCTACGTGGGTGCTCGAAATACAACCTACGACAAAAAATGGCCACGGTCATTATGGTTGCGTTTTCCGGTCACTGCCGAGAACCGTTCCACATTCGTAGGTCTTCAACGGTGTTCTACACTACGACCTAACCTAGGTCACTGATATACGTGATATGTGTGTTGTGGGCTTTGGCTGTGAAATTGGTTTACTAAAATTCAACGAATGTTCACTATGACGTGCAAACACGTGGACGGCATGACGCACAACAGATTAATGTGATCACAGAACCAAAGACTGCAAATCACATCACAACGAGAGTGACAAAAAGCGAAAGACAACAAATGAATCACAGTTCAGCAGGAATCGATAACTCGCGATGACACGTGACAACTAACGTGGTTGTGGCACGTGGCAAAACCCAGTGGATAGATTGGATTTGAACAAACAACAGCTGATGACGAGAGTTGGATAACAGAAGTTCGTAAATAAATAAATAAACTTGCACCACGCTTCAAAGCATGAAAATTTTACAATAATTAAAGAAACGTTATTTAATGGACTGGTATCAAATAGTGGAAAGAGGTAATGCGATCCCAGTTCATCCGATAGGTTACTCTCAGTCCTGAAGTTCCCGGACTGACGACAACAAACGTCGGAAACTGGAACCTAGAAAAAAATGTTCCCAAGTTAAATTAATTTTGATTATTCACCAAACAAGCAAACATTTATGAAGCCGGTTAAGGAACGAACAGAAGATAGTCTTCAATACGACAGGAAACCGGGTGGTGAGGGAAAATTCCATCGACTTTTGAAGTTGAACAAGTGTTAAAATGAATGACTACCATCCTAAATGGCAGTGAACGGAATGTAGAGAATATAGTTTACCATTATATAAATTGCAAAAAGTAATCCACAGCGCAGGATGATGTTGCGTTAAGTTTGTTGTTGATGATGTTAAGGAAAACAAAGTGAACAGATAAGGTAGTACTGGAAGAACGACTCTTACTTTGAGGGGCTTTTAGACACTCAGGATTGCCGAAAGTGATCGTATTAGATATGGAAGGTTTAAACCACAAGACGTGGTAGACCATCAACGGTAGCAGAAATCGATTCACAATCGGTACTGCTGATACTCTACTATCATAGAACACACAACAAAGTGGTTACGGAACGGAAATTATCAAAATCAGAACAACTTTTCGATAATGAGAGGGTAAGAAGGAGAAAGGACCGGAAGCACGAAATTTTTAACGTCAACGCTGAAACAGACAGGATTAAGATATCTACATCAGTTGTGTATCGTCATTACTTCAGTAGGCTAACCTAACTACGATCTGATTGGACCGTACTCATTATCGATACACACACGCATGCGGGTGCATTTGTCCACGACCGCTCAATATTTGCTCCGCGGGGCTAACAGTACAGATCCGAGGTTGGTGATACTCGGAATTTTTTTTTAAATTTCCAGTTCCCGGGACCAACTAATCGTACACCTTAGTGCGAACATCTACGCCAGGTGATTGTGTTAGCTCCTGGTAAGCAACATGTAGTCACAAGCAAACGGCCGAGAATGACGGGAAAGTAAAACGGCATCTGCAAAACAATTGACTTCGTTGCAGCGTTCTGTCGAGGAGGTTCCCAATTCACCGAAAATATCGCTTTACTTATCTGACACATTACTTTAAGTAATCCTCAAAGTTAGCACGGATGTGTTTTTCCGTCTCTCACGAGCGTTCTCGTTTTGGTATCCCGCCTACACGTTCGTCTTCCGATTGGAGCTTCGCTTCTTATTGGTCACAAACCTTATTGATATGAGCGCGTTTGTGACCATGTTGTCTTTGGACTGAAGTACAAAATAAGGCTCTGTTTGAAGGTCAGTCTTCTTCCTGTTTTCGTGCGTTAGCTTTGAGTAGTTCTGGGTTAACCGTGTATATTCTGTCGTCTGTTGTTCATTGCTGTTATCCGTTGTGTCGTTAAGTGTTGTTCTATTATCTGTTATGGTCAACCGACGCGTTCGCAGACCGTAGATCCAGTTACAACACTTTCACTTTTCTGTTCCATTAGTTGACCTCATCCTGCAGGGAATCCAGTTAAACAACGTCAAAATTCACGTCATAAGTGCCTTTCCATTCAATGAGTAACTAGGTAAATCGGGAACCAATTGGCACGAGAGATGAACGCCACCTACAGTGACAAACCTACAAGTAAATGTCTTCATCTTGCTAACTCACATCATGATATTTGTTGACAGTATGATTTACACCAATCGGCTGTGGCATTGATAAGGATCATTTGGTCTGACGGACTAGGTGGGATACTTAATCTGCAGCCTAGGCGGTTATAGTTAAGTATGCACCTCCAAAAACTGAGATCGACCGAACTCGTTTAGTTATCACTATGAAATACTCGTTCCCAACTGATGGTGCGGACCGATGTGTGTGAATGAGCGTAAATTATAATGATTGTATACTATGAAACATCAGGTTCCTCAAAGGCATCTGGATAGAATTGTCAGAGAATACAAATTACGACAACAGTGCATTTCTGATGTCCTCAGCTTTCCTAGTACTGTGTAAACAAGTACATCGATAGAACAGAGAGAATGTTCGAGACTAGAGGCAAAAGTGGCCGAGAGATACATTAGTAAGCGACATTCAGTCGAGAACGAAATGTTGTTTCGTTCATCGTAACACACTTATCCAACACGAGACAAAACGTTTGTGTTGTATCGTTGTTGCATGTTAATACTTCTCAAATCCTCAAGTGTACCGAAGCCTTACTGACCAGCCGTTGGCAGCCGGCTTTATGCACTCAAAAACGACGGGCCATCAATCCTTGCTTATATTAAGTTTAGCTGTGAGTAGTGCTCACGATACAGACTGATTTGTATCTTCAGTCATTTCATTCAAAATTCGTTAGTTTTGTCTCCGTGCTAGTCGCACGTTTATAACTGACCGTGGTGCGCGAACTGAAGTCATATCGTGATTCTGATTACTCCACAGAAATGGTGGAACAGTGGAAGGTAGCCGTTGTTTTTCAGCCCAGACGGACATGGTTCGCAGTCGTTGAGTAACAGAGCTTTAGTGATCGTATTCCGTACAGACTTTAGACCCCAGATATTCGGATTCCCGTTTTAATAGCATCACAATGGCGCTTAGGGTAAGTATACAAATTTCGGTCTCATAGATATGGCGCGAAACATGTGTTCAATACTGTATTCATGCGTTGGCAGCAGGAGCCCGTATTCAAGCTTGACGATCTGGTAGAAGAGTACATCCACTTGGGGAGCGTGTGGCATTTGGTTAGAAAATGAGGAAAGACTTACAGCGGCGCTTCAAAGAACTGGCAGTGATGGTAGATGTAGTCAATGGTTGTGTATACTGTCTGTCAATGCGACAGCAATATTTTGTTTACACGAGTAGACGACGTTCATCGTGCACCCGTCTTCAGCAACCGTTACTTGTTGTATATTGTTTGCGTCCATAGAATGATCCGACTGAGAGCAACACTGTCACTTGATAGACGTTTGGGAATAATAATCCAAGAACTGTGGTCAATCTAACATAGACGTTTGTTGCATGTGGGCTGGACACTAGCAAGCTGTGAAAACCTAAAAAGGATTGACTGAGGTAATGATGGTCCGGACCCACAATTGTGTGACTAGTAGCCTGTAGGTTGGCGGCATCCGAGGCGGATTAGCCTGTCACAGTGACCGAAGTCAAAGGAC
>LUCH01005479.1:17340-41354 GCA_013368495.1 Paragonimus heterotremus | reverse complement strand
AATACGCCTTTCCTGAAGAGCAATCGTAACGTAGTCCCAACAGGCATTGAACTAGAGAACACAGTTGGGTTTGGAAATAAACCGTATATTTCCAGCATGTATTTGGAAATATGATAGGTAGTTAGTTCTAGCCTAGTCTGGGACCAACTGCAGTAACCAAGAGTAAAAAGAAGAGAAGCGCGAGATAGGCTACAGCCCACTCGACGGCGCTCAAAAACGCGTCAAGCGAAAAGTGCGTGGAACCTTCGAGTGCGTTAAACAACGCTCGAATAGGTTCGGGTCAAACGACCTTGAGTAATGAAATAACAGATGAGTCGCTAAGAAAAGGGTAAACATTCATTGCGTGCAATTAGATGCACGACTGAAGAAAGTGGCACTGAGTTACTATCAGGCCTCCTATTGCAGACGTACGCAGGATCATGCGTACAGAACAGACAAGCAGGAAAACACGGTTGCAGCCGGGATCTTTAGAGAAGCCACGCGGTCGCCGGTCACTACACTTATTGTACAGCATGAACGCAGCATATTTACTCACATTTGCTTTGCTCAGCGAACACAAGTTAAGCTGTCCAGAAGTAATCCACACGTTGTGAACGTGAATACCGTACACTGGACCAACAGACACAAGTACATCATAAAACATTTTCTGATACCCCTGGAGCTTGAAGTTATACCAGTTTCTAACTGCAGATGGCATGGGACACGGCCAACCGGTGATATACGAGTACGTGCGTAGTGAGAAGTATGCTTCACTACGTATGGTGTTTGAAATTTTTCGAGATATCATGGGGGAGCGCATACCGGTGAAGACGTTTGTGATGAACAAGATGGTTGCATAAATGAGGGCAGCCGGTGCGGTGTCCGGCTGTGATGTCATTTTGTTTTACTTCTATATACACGGCGCCGTTCGAAAGCGTGTAAGAAGGTAACATTTGTCCGTCATGTTCGTTAACAGAAAACTTCTTTTCACGGTCGGTATCTCTTTCACCGAATGCCTACGGTAGGTAGTGAACTGCAGTAAGTTGTACGGTTGCGCACTTTCCGTTCTAGGTTCAGATATCAGTATGAAGCACTGCCTCACTTACTGGCAGAACTACATGAATGCGGCAGTTACACGGCTGTGACCCTTTCCAACAGTACCATTGACTTCGTCAGCAAAACAGTGAAACGTGCAAAGGCTGGATTAGCTTTGTCCGATTTACCCATCAACACAACTGCGGGCAGTAAGTAACCAAGGTAGGTGAAGAAACCTCATAATGAATTGCCATGTGGATATTGTGGTGAACCGATGGAGACGGACAGCTATCGCTGTGATGCCAATGAGCTAATCTTCCACTCCAACTGCATATAACTCGCTCACATACGTGGGCGTCCATTCTGTGGAAAGCAAATTCAACCGACGTCACTGGGTAGGTACGCGTTTCCAATTTATGTTTGTCAGTTCCGTCTACTTCAGCTACCGTTTTCACACCCCCAACAAATATGACAAACGGATTCTCCACAACGCCCATCGTGGATGTTGACTTAGACCCGTCCGTGGACAATTTGCCTCGTGTCTTGTGCGCCAAAGCCCAGAAAACCTCTAATCGATATAACCTGGAGTGATTCGTCTGCTGATATAATTCAGCGAATTTAGTTCATTCACACACGTACACATAGTTGTCCTGCGGATATCAAAGTCAATGAACAAGATGATGAAGATCTTTTGTGGTAAACCTATCCTGTCCTCTAAATGAACTTGTGCGAACCAACAGCTGCATCATACGTTGAAGAAAGTCGAGGGTAGTGTGTACCGACATTTACAAAGGCTCTAAGTAAATCATTCATGTCATACTTTGCTAGTTCTCAGTGACTTCGTTCTTGGAGTACTGTTTGACTTAACACGTAATGTAGGACAAGTGGATGGAGCAGTTATTGGTAGATATTTCATATATGAGACTTTTACAGTCTTCTTGGGGTCTTCGATATACAAATTATCAGCGCTAAAAGTGAATTCACCTTGACTTTAAGATTAAATCCACTGCGAATAGTTTGAACTTTCGACAGCAGTGAATCGTCATCGATGGCAAATATAACTGGGAAAATACAACCGACGCGCTTACTTTCGTGAAATAATACTAGTTTGAACGATAATTACCACGTTACGTTACGTTCGCAGCTTCGTAAAAAACGTAGTCTGCATGGCCGGATAATGGTTTTATCGTCGGAAGGAAAATAAGGTTTTCCTGCCTGGTGGGACCAGTATTTTAATAGGAGAATATTTTTCCATTTCTAGGACATTGAATTTCATTACATCAGGGGCGCACGATATCTGATGCACGCGATTCGAAATGGACAAGTGACGACTGCATGGATATCATCTGGAATTTCTCATATACTTGTTATTTTTGACACTTAGTTCCGTTTAGCTCACTTACAATTTGCTTACGTCCAACCCTGTCCAAAAATATTCTTATATTTTGAATTGTGGTGACCAAAACCTGTCGTCGAACAAGATCAACTGGTGTCAACAGCACTCGTTCTATTTCTAAAGTCGATATAAATCGTTCCGAAGGCAAATGCTGTGTTCCTATAACTTACGCTGGGTTTTCCAAAGATACTGCCGTTAGAACGAGTGAGGATAAATTGGTGGTTCCTGACAGCACCTCGCAAACTAGGAACTGTTCTATCACCCTGGACAGTGTATCGGCGGATCTCTTCGGCAGGGTTTACAGGCTGGAAGCTGAGCTTACCGAACTAGAAGCAAGTTATGCTGTACTTGGTTCTTTGAAGGAGAGAATCTTGTCTCCGTATCTAACATCCTCAAGGTACTGGCAGTCCCAGGATGGATAATATACAGAACAAAAGCATGTTCCTTAACATATCGACAACAGAATTCACGAAACGAATGCGTTGCTCAAACAGTGCCATCGTATTCAATGCGTAGGGTAAGGTGTACTTGGATTGCATTAAAAGGCGACTTTCGAAGATTACTAATATACACCCAACATTATACACCTGTATAGGTACTTGTTTGACCTCAAACTAATAAGGAGTATGCAGCATAGAGAGTCATTTGAAGGGGAATGGTGAAATCGCTTGTTGCGCAACACTGTCGTCTTCGTCCGTGGGGCACAGGACGTATTCAAACAAGGCAGGGTGGTGTCCGAAGATAATGAATCGGGTCCAGCTGATCGTGTAACTTCGTCTTGCTGCATCACACCCGAGGGTGCCAACGGTTCTCTTGAAAACTCCAACTCCACAACAGAAAACAACATACCCGCTGACTCGATTAATCTAACAGTGGGTCTCGACAGTTCCAGTAACCTGCTTCACGTAAGGACGGCCCCTGTCGAGGAGTCAGCTAACGAACAGAAGCCTGTAAATAATCGTGGTCATATCGAACTAAATGGAATGTCCAGATTTCAACCTGCCTGCGCGGTAGCCAAATCAGACAAAGTGAGACTACGTCCATCCACCAGTCGAACACACGCCAGTGTTCTAACTTCAAACAGACCCTAAAGGAACCCAACAACCGGCTACCAGTGACACACTGGTGTTAACCATTCCTCCTCAACTAACTCTCCTACGAGTCACTCGGGTTTATCTTCTCGGCACCAGAGGGAAAAAATAAGCAAACAAACCCAAATCCACACTCAGTGAAAAAAGGATGTATCAGTTACCACCCCCCTAATTTTAGGCCTCTACCCAACAATAACCATCCCTTACATGACACATCTTTCAATGCAAGGCTCAACCAGGACCCAGTTACGACCAGAGGTGGTTGCCATACGCTCAACATCCCTTGTAATACGAATAGCCCCCACACTATGAACCCCAATTAAATGCAACCCGTGATCTCTTTTCCGACAAAGTGCATGTGGATGTGACCGAGTCATTTCAACCCTAATGTTTATTGCGGGCAATGTACCTTTCAAACCTCCCCTGCCCAGTCCACCGCCCATAATTCCACTAGCCTATCATACTTTACCGACACTTTCTCAACACTTGCTGTTATGAGCTCAGACGCAGACGACGCCCCCATCGACCGTCCACGAGCATATTACAATCGAATTAGACAAAGCGACGTCACCAGAGTCTTTGAATCACAAGTGCCAATCTATTTTAGACATGTTTAAAGGACAGAAATGGATGTCGAAGGAGGAAAATGCACTAAGTTTATTGCTCTTGAATGCACGCTAACTAGTCAACAGGATGCATATTTTTGGATCTTTCATCTTCTTGTATAGTTCTTGCATTATTTTGGTCACTGAAGCTTGGTGAACCTCTGAGACCTCAAGCACACAAGTAAGTGTTTCAGGCTATCATATGTTCCGAAAAAATCGCGGCACGGGACGTGACGTTGCATGTTTAATTTACCCCAGGGGGCAATATTCCGCTAACATGTTCGATGAGCAGAGTCTTGATATGATTGACCGCTCATTGTGGCTGTCACTGTCAGCTGAATCCTGTGAAATACTATTAGGATGCGTCTACCGTCCACCTAACGCCACTCCTGACGATATAGCTAACGTTATTAGTGGACTGAATTATGCATCAACGCTGCCTTCACAGTACAAAATAATTGATGGAGATTTCAATATGCTCAGTTGCTCTTGGACCCCTTTCATAGCCCCTGCAAACCAAGTAGAGTTTCTCTCACGTGTCCAAATAAACGGATGGCGCTAGCACGTTTTAGCACCTACCAGACTAGACCACACTTTAGATCCCACTGTGTTCGTCCTGGAACAGTTTTCAGGAAGTGATCACAACGTGATCAGCTTCGTTTGACGTAAAAGTTGTGAAAATGTCCAACATCACATATTACTGCCAAATTAACTTCATCGACTAGAATGTGTTCACCAGTCTGTTGAGATCCTTGGAGTGGAACACCTTCTTTCCGACCTTTGACCCTTGTGCTACAACCAGAGTTTTGCGTGAACATCTTAGCCCCGGAAAGATTAAGACGCAGTGATGTATGCGGGAAAAGCAGGACTCTCACTCCAAAGGAGCAATGTAGGCTCAAAAGTCTCAAATCACGGCACCGAAGAATATAATTTCTCCCTTATTTTGCGATTGCACAAAATGTTTAACACGATGGAATATAAAACCAAAACTCCTCACCTAATTGAGGAAAAACATTCACTCAACGGCAGAAAGAGCAGCTCGAAGTCGATGCAGTTTACGAGGTGCAGGAACTACGATGGAGACCCTATTATCTTAGTAGTAAAACTACGGAACGAAATTACTGTGGATGATCCTGTTAAAAGCTGCGAGGTATTCAATTCATATTTCGCTGCTTTCTTTAGTATTGAAGGAAATATATTACATCAACCATTCCCTGTGAATACAGATACGCCCCCAAGCCATGTTCCTGTTGATTCAGTGAAAATACCCTCAGTTAGTTAGTGTCAAACCTCCTTATCTTCCTGGGTCTGATGGTATTCACCCTGTTGATCTCAAACACGGAGGAGAAGACATTCCTTTAATTTTGCTCAATATTTATATACTTCGTAACATCAGGCTGCTATTCTCCTCATTTGAAAAATCCCATATTTTAGCCCCACTATTAAAGTGGCTCCCGACAAGACACCAGCAATTATCGTCCCATTAACCGTACATCGGTTTGTTCTCGGGTATTGAAAAGAGCAATAAAATGTCGTACATTTTAAGTCTCATCATCATAAAATCCTATAAACCACTCCCAACATCAGTTCCTCAGCAAACGTTCGTGCACGAGGTGCAAGCTGAAATTCTTTAACCATGTTACAAAATCTGCTGACTCGGGGAACGTAATCGTTATTATACTCTTGGATATGCAAAAGGCCTTCAATCTTGTGCCTTGTAAGCGTCTTTTGATAAAAATGGCATCTTTTGGTATACGTGACCAATTGCCCAGCTGGTTTGCTTCATACCTTGTGGATCGCACACAAACAATGAAAATAGGAGATAACAGCTCAACGTCCGAACCAAACACTAGTGGAGTGATTAAAGGAAGCGTCCTAGGACCGCTACTGTTTCTTATGTATATAAACAATATATGTGAAGTTAACAAGCGTGGCAAACTATTCCTATCCGCAGATGACATCAAACATGTCTACAATTTCCCTCCTGGCGATCACAATTTTTTTTGGGGAAATATGCAGGAGGATTTCGTGTTGCTACAGTCTTGGTGTCAAGCTTGGCTGGTGAAATTTTAAGCCAATAAATCCGCCATCGTTGCGTATGATTGTCACGTACCAGAAGACTATGAAGCTGGATGATCATGCTATTTCAACTGCCAACTTGGTGCGCGAACTGGGTATACGTCGCTCAAACCCATTCACTTTCGCTGAACACATCTTTCGTAGTTAATAAAACTAGACGAGAGAGTGGTTACATTGAGCCCTTATTCTCCCTTCCTGCATCTCGATTACATTTTTATAAGCTGTGTGTACGACCCCTGTTTGAGTACTGCACGTTCAGATATAGTCACCTGCGCGAGTCTAATAGGCCAGCTCTGGAACGTCTCCAGCGTGCATTCACGAAAAGTTTAGTGGGTGATCCGTCTTCTCTGAACCACAGAGAACGTTGTCAGATGCTTGTACTGAATACTCTTTGGCCACGACGACTCAAGCTGGACCTTGCACTCAAGTGTAATCTAGTTTACGGCAGTAAATTCACTGCCAATTTCGCGATTCGCTTGCGACATAGTTGAAAGTACATCAGGAACAAAGAATTCACATCGACAGCTTTCAAATCTTGTGGAAGGTTTTTTCCAAATGTTTTCCTAGTGAAATACTCATGCTTTTGGAACAAACTGCCACAGGCAATTAGAGCCAGTAGGAATATACATCAGTTCAAACGAATCTTAGAAACCTACCTGAAGTGATTGAACGCCATGCCCATTTTCAAACTCTGCCTGCCTGGAGGAGATGTCTTTGAAAACGGACCTAGTAACTTCTGACGGAAAACCCTGTGTCGCGTGACACAAAGTCACGTACACTTCGAGCCAATCGAAGCTAATAATTTCACTACTGAAGGTATTTATCTAGGCTTCAAAGTTCATTACTGACTCCAGCAGGGTAGATCCTGTATATACTTATATCTAAAACTAACAGCTGAACAATTATCATGTCTACAGTCAACGTATGTGGGTGACAAAGTACGCACGCCCGTCAGTAATAGCAAAAACATCCTGGTACGCTCTTATTTCTTCTTTGAAGATAAACAGCTGTGTATGATTACTGATCACTTTGCAAAAGCTGTGCACGCTAAAACTGTTCGAAAAAACTATATACTTAGCCCATTCGTTTCATACGAGTACACACAAATCTCGCGTTACTATCCACGCTATTTCCTACTCTAATAGGCCACCTGACAATCTCTCTGTATTGGTAAGCATTCTTTCCATCTTATATACCGGCAAAGTATACCAAATCGACATCAGAATCAGGCCGTAATCATGTACTACGAAAACACGTTGATCGATCTTTTTTCGCGTTATACGATAACAGTTGTTTTCCAGTGCTATGTATTTTATTAACTAACACAAAATTATAAATCTCATATCAAAGGTATAGCCAGAAACTCACATATTCCATAATTCGTCATATTTTGAATGATCGTTTTACGTTCTTCAGTTCACCACGTGATTTTACTTTCTATTCCTGATTCCGCAAATATCTAACGCGCGAAATCTTTCCATTACGCCCGAAGGCTGAAACTCCAGTGCTAGTCGGACGATTTGCGGGGTTTGCGAAATTTCGTCGATTTTGAGGGAATAAAGAAGTCAAGCCCAGAGGACCGTCCATTTCTCCACAAAAGTGTTGGCTTTCCTGTCTTCCCTCATCCTGACGAAATTATCCACGTCTTTCCGTAACCATCTACATAAAATAGTGATGAAGTCTTTCAGCTGTCTATTCTCTCCATCCTCAAATACCTATTTCTTATGTGACCTTGACTATCAGGCCAGTGTTTACCTTTTGAAGCGAAAATTGATGTAACTACTCCGTATTTTTATTAACGTTGAAGAATTTGAGATCTATCTTTTCATATGCATGTGTTCCAAATGCCTCTTCATAAACTGGAATTTTTCTGTCCTCCTTTGCCTGCTTTGTTACTTTATTCACATTATTGTCGTATTGTGCAAGTGTTAATCATGTGTACAGTGGGTATTCATGCGTACCGCGTTACAGTGTGTACATTCATCACGCTCATCTGAGCGTGCCTGTCATAGATGAGTTCGAAAATATGCCATTATTATTATTAAAACATTCGTTTGGCGATCGAACGCGACTTCACAATTTCGCTAAATCTTTGTTAATTGCCATGCCGTTGAAATTGTGCGCATTTCTTGTTTACGCCTTCGGAATATAAAAATAAAGTAGGCTGCGCCAGTTGATCCATATAATTTTTGGAGGTGCACCAAGCCACAATGTTATAATAACCACGGTAACTTAAAAACCGTCATTATTCCAAAGAATTCATAAATACGTTCGGTGTGTTGATTGGATGAAGCCAGCAATCTGAGTAGTGCTTACACAATGCTGCACATGAACAGAACAGCGTTGAGTTTCCGGCCATTCTGTGAGTATAAAGTAGATCAAACACTAGATGAAGGTGTGAGTAAAGGATAAAAATACAACAACCTGTTTCCACCATGCTGTTTTCAAGAGCAATCATAGAAGCGGAAACGGATTTGACTGCCATTTGCAGATAAAAGATGGACGCATCCCGGGCCGCATTCAAAAGAGTGATTAAAGGATAAACAAAGTCAGGAGCTAAAAACTGTTTGATGGCGTAAGGCAGCTGTCTGAGTCCTTTTTGAATCACCAGAAGTTGCTACTGACTCCAAGTTCGTTCAGAGGTTTATTCCAAATGCGGGAATATTTTACAATGATGGGGATTGTGCATATCTTTTCGTCGGTTTCACTGGCTTCGTGCGGAGCTGCAAGTATAAAATTTGTGTAGTATCCCCGCCTCGAGATATTCCGGTAAGATTCAGCGGTACGGAGTTCGTGGTTCCACAGCAGATTCTATCTCGGTTTGGGTGTTGTCCATCCGCACCGATCACGTGAATTGTTGAAATGGTGAGAGTATGTGAGGTATGTTGAGTGTTGAAGCAGCTAGCAGCGGTCGGGCACCCAGGGAGGTTGCACCGTTTTGTTGCATTACAGTGGAAAAGTAAAATTATACGAGGAAGGTAGGGGAAAGTAAGAAAAGACGAGAGTAGAAAGAAATGACAACAATGAAGGTAGATAGGGCTATACCTGTCCGATTGCCAACGGCCATCATGGGATAACCCAGTCATCTAGCTGCCTCTTGAATTCATCGACTGACGTTGCCATGACGATCGTCGCGGGAAATGAGTTCCATGTCGAACAGACAAGGACGGCAAAACTACGTCGCGTGCATGAAAAGCTACTACGTGGCATAGATATCTTGTACATATGGCCCATGAGACTCACTGTATCGGCGAGTGTAAAGAGATTCTTGTTTGGGGTAACTAAGAGAGCATAAGATTTTGCATGGTAATAAAAGATCATCCCTCAGACGCCTGTAGGCTAGAGGGAGTAGTTCCAGCTTCCAGAGGCGGTCTTCATGCGACAAGGAAAATAGACCCTCAATCCGTGTAATGGCCCGTCTCTGGATTGCCTCCGGAGCAGTGACGTCTTTCTTCCATTACGGCGCACATGCCGGAATGTTGACGTCTAACAGTGGCCTTACCAGTGTGCTGTAGATACGTGAGAATCTATCGACTGGGAAATTCCCAAGGTCCCTACTAAGCATAGCTAGCCTGCTGATAGCTTTCTTTACCGGCAGCCTAGTGTTAGTATTAGGGGAGAGGTCTGAGTTAACGACGGTACCTAGGTCGCGCTCCTGGTGGACAGCGGCTAAGGTAGCTCCACCGATGCGATATGTTCTACTACTGTAATGATGAACGTGCATGGACTTTGACTTGGACGTGTTGAAGGGCAGTCGATTTTCCACGGACCATAGATACAAGGCACCTAGGTCTCCTTGAGAGTCTTCTGTGTCTTCAACGCTGTGTAAAACAGTTTCGTATCGTCAGCATACATTCCAACATGGAAGTGACTCACACCTGGGAGATCGTCAACATAGACTAAGAATAATAAGGGATCCAGTATGGAGCTATGTGGTACACCAGTTGTAGCGTTGAACGGCCCGGATAGCTCACCGTTAACCCCAACCGTGTATGTCCGACAGAATAGATATTGTTTGAGCTGAAAACAAACTTCACTACATAAGCCGATATCATGCAATCTGCCCAGTAGTATGCTGTGGCCAACTTTATCGAACGCTTTCGTAATGTCTAAAAACACAGCATCAAGTGGGAGCCGTTCTTCGGCAGCTTTGTCTGAGTCAGCGGCAGTCAGTAGGTTGGTCGTGCATGAGTGACCATTTCTGAATCCGTGTTGCTCCGGCGTCAACAGTGAGTCAGTATTCAAATAGTTTCTCTCGAAATCGTCTACTATGTTCTCCATCACTTTTGACATGGCTGGTAGTAGATCAATCGGTCCGAAGTTATCGGCGTTCGTTCGATCCCCGCCCTTGTAGATGGGAGAGATGACGCCGTGCTCACAAGTGGCTGGAGTACAACCAGTATAATATGAGTGCTAGAACAAGCGAGTAAGCGGTTCCGCCAGCTCATCTGCGCATTCCTTCAGCATTTATGGGTGTATCTCGGGGACTTATCAACGCGCAGCAGGAGTAACTTGGCTCATACATTAGCGGGGGGTAAAGTTAGGGGATGAATCCGAAGGCCGATCAGGACAGAAAACCGTGGTGCATGGTTCCGTCTCAGCGGAGTTGTTGAAGACAGATGCATACTGAGTAAGTAATACCTCAGCTGCCTCATAGTTACAGGCAGAGAGTCGTGAAGGTCCCATGAGAGAGGATATGGTAGCTTTCGATCTGCTCAAGGAGGCCATGTGCCCGAAGAACCTTTTAGGACAATTGGCGATAGATTTTGTAAGTGTTACTTGGTGAGCCCTGCGGTCGGCGCGTACAGCTGCTGTGCATTGATTACGACAGCATTTGTATGCAAGGTGTGAGGCACCATCTCTTTTGAGGAGAAATGCATCCCACAGGGCCCGCATCTCCTTCAATAGACGCCTGGTAGATGGTTTGAGCCAGGACAACTTACAGGTGGGGCGTGGAGTATAAAGTGGGACTGAACTAGTTATCGCGGTGTTTAGGTGTGACATAATACGCTCTAGGTGTTCGTCTACCTGCTATATTCTTTATTTGGTGGCCAGTTAGCTTGGGATAAATGTTCCCGCATTTTTCAAAAGTTGGCTCGTCTGAAATTACGCCGAGCCGACAGTAAAAGGCGGATGATCGTGACGTCACATATTAGGCGAAAACTGATTGTGGCATGGTCGCTTTCACCTAGTGGCGCACCAACTTCGACTATATCCACCATATGGGGTTCAGTAGTTAACGCCATGTCTAGTCGGGATGGTCCGTGGCCTTCTCTCCACCCTGTGGGTTTTCCGAGCTGGCAGGGTTAAGAAATCGTAAGCCTTGTCTCTTAGCCCATGTGGGGAGTTGTGTTTGAAGTGAACAAAAGATACTGCAGTGAAAGTTCTCGAGTGTATAAGCTTGTGCAGGTTTGATGGATCCAGCTCTAGTCTTCGCAACCTTAGTGGATCAACACCTGGGTTTTGACGGTTCTCTATAGCTGACGAAACATGAATATCCTGGTAAAATCTTGGTGAATCATCGCTGGAGGTTTATTAGCTGGACGGCTGACTGACTGAATGTCTTTTGATACGGTTCATATTCCCTTTAGTTTTGGCTACTTCATAACATACTTGTTCAGATAAATTGGAAGAGTGTGATTACCACAATACCGCATTTCGGACGGAAGCGGCGGTGTTTATATGGTGACCATCCAATGTGACAGGATCAGTGAGTATTTGACAGCTATAAGCGACAGTGTTCCATTTGTTGACTGAGGATGTCGTCAGCCAATTTTTGCACCACGGCCCCAGTGACGCCAGACACGCCGCATGGGTTGTTAACAGAAGGCGATGTTGCATGGATAGCGGTATGTGAAAATATTTTTGATACTGTCAGCACTCGGAAAAGATTTTCTCTGTTTGACAACATCGCATACGTCATTTACATACATGAGGAAAAATAATGGCCTCGGAAAGCCATCCCACTAATGACTGGCTACGAGGTTCTCCTGCTTTGATTGGTTGGGTGGGGCCTTTGAGATATGGTGAAAGCCTACTATACAGCAAGTGTTTTTGCGGTCTGCCAAACACCCTGGCTCTGTTTTTGATGTGGCGGGTTGTCACCCAGATCCCGGAACCCTTCGCACAATTTGACAGACGCTTGCGCCCAACGAGATCTCAAGATTGTGGCTCTTCCTTGATATCATCAGCTGTTGCGTTGACTTCCTTTCAGCATTACTCAGCATTCAGGTGCAACTTACCTGTCCGCTGCGGTAAAACGCCCGTGATGTTAGTTTCTTAATGGCGAAATAGCTTCATTCTGCTTGAGGACAATAATTAGCTCCCACATCTTGCTAACAGGCTTCGACCTAAACGTGTCTATTATGTTCACCGCCCATGCATCAAACTGAGGTGGTGGGGCCGTCGCCCCGCACATGTTGTCTGAAGGCCAGTGCCCACGCATCGCGTACAATTACATAAACGGATAATTACAGATAGGTTCAAGAGGTGGGGCCGGTTATAATCTCCGCGGTAAATAAACTCCACAAACTTCTACACGATTGGTATTTTTCCCTGCTAACTGACCACACGGAGCCCTCCCCACCTTTAGATGAAAGAGTGGTAGTTCCGCACGGTTCGTCCAGCGGCTGCAGCGACAGGCTATAGTCGGGTTGAACTATGGTTCTGCTACCTGTTATCGATGCACAAATACTATCGGTCGAGTCGATCGCTCGTTGCGTCTCATCAGTTGTCATAGCACCGCCGGAGAGGACAACGTCACTTTCGTTGTGAACACTGAGAACGCCGTTTGCAGCCAGATTTTAGGCACTGGTTGTTGATTTCGGTAAGGCCTGTTGCATTATTTTGAGATTGCTGTGCTTTGTTTGACTAGTGTTGTACAGTGGCTCTATATTTCATTGGTATTATCCTGATATTCGACAGCATTAACCATTTTTATTCTTACACCAGCTACTGTAACTGTTTCCCTTACCTTTATTCAGTTGGGGCCCTGTACACTTCTAAATGTCAAAATAAGACATTCTTATTTCATATTCTTTCTTGAGTAGCTCATAATTTTTATCACTTCTTTGTGCGCAAACAATCATTTTTCTCCGATCCAACCAATGTCCCCTTGTTTTAGTAAGCGCAATTCCGTTTTATCGTCCCCATTACTGAGTGGTGCCTAGCTGACAAGTTTGTTGTGCGAGCACATTCTTTATTCAATTTCTAAGGATTTTTCACATTCGAGAGGCGATATTTAATCTTCATGTACATTGATTCAGTTGGTACTGAAATCTCTCGTTATTTGGCCCGGACACCTTGCCTTTCAGTAAGGACGGGTAGCAATGCTCTCCTGTCATGGAATTCTGGTGCTCTGCGGGAGAATGACGAAATCGGACACTGTGGAAATTGTCACTGGTCCTGACAATTGTGGCTTTATCGAGGCTGATCCCGCTTTTCTGAACCAGCAGTCTGCCAACGGACGGCCAAGCGCTTCACTGTCACTAGAGACTGAGACGATGTCTCATGAACCCTTTCCCCTTTCGGATGAGAGCCAGTTGGATGCTCATATCTACGATGACGTCCTCTTTCCATTAACCTTGATTCTTTAAAGTTTACGAACGATTTCTCTAGGCCAAATGTTCTAAGTGTTTCTCAAAGCTTTTGTAATAATAGGATCCCACCCGAATCAGGTGTTGTCGAGCATGATTGCTGTTTGTTTGGGGCCCCTAGGACTAAGCAGGGATCCGGCCCGGGGATAGCAATAGGGACGGTGGTGGCTCCAACGGAGAAGATGGAGAGTGTGTCTGATTCATCTGCTGTTGTTCCCGTTTGGCTTAATCAAGCTCTGGTGAATATGCATGATAAATTTTCTAATTATCTGTTGGAAGGAGAGCTGAAATGGAATGCAAAGAAGCTAGAATTGAGGCGTATACTGCTCGAGCTCCATAAGGGGCGCTGTAGACCCGTGGAAGTCTAACCCGTCCCGACAGCCGGGACTAGATTTGGTACGACGCCAACAGATAATATCAGCCCCCCGTTCAACAACAGGCCTCGGGAACAAACCTCTTTAGTTTGAACCTTGATGAGTCGTTAGAGCGGGCTCCCACACCTTTGATTCTTGGAGCCAGTCATCCGAAAATTGAAGTAGACAGTTTCGATAGTTCTCCGAAGAATCAGTTCACCTTTGTCAAGAGTTTTGAAGGTAACACGGGATCGAAGGGATCGAAGCTTTTATGTCTGTTGCATTATTGTCGTGGCAGGGCTAAAGAGGCAATTAAACATGGCGCGTTCATGACAAAGGAGGTGGGGTTTACAAAGGCTATGAGAGTATTACACCAGCAGTTTGGCCACCGATATGATATTATGCAGGCGGTAAGCAAAGAAGTTTTCATGGATCCCAAATTAGTCGCTGGCAATGTTGATGGTTTGCGTGGGCTGACCAATCAGATGAAGGGCTGTCAGGCGATGTTGACACAGCTAGATTACGGAGCAGAAGTGAACTGCTCAACCAACACTATTAAAGCAGTTGAGCGATTGCCTCACCTCTTACAAGAAGGGTGGGTTAAAGTTGCTGGGAGCATAACAGAATGCGGAAGAGAACCCAGCTTCAGCGACTTATCACATTTTGTGGAGAAAAGAGTGGCTGTCACCGCTAGTCAGTGTAATCAGTTGGCCGCTCGCGTTGAAAGTAAGTCAAGCTACCCAACGTCCTGCGGACCCTCTAAATTCAGGTAATCGAGGTGCAACGTTGGATCAGTTGTAAATTATGATGGGGTGAACTTGCAGTGTCCGGTTTGTAAGGGCAAACGCGACATATTAGATTGTGGTTGGCTTGGTGGTAAACCTTTGGGACAACGCAAAGCAATGTTGAAGGACATCAGACGCTGTTTTGTTTGCCCGAAAGTAAGCCATGTGACAAGGTCTCTTAGGGTACAGATACGATGTGACATACCGGGATGTGATCGACGCCATCATACATTAGATCATGAGGACAAGCCTGAACAAAGTGAGGAGGAGGCAAAGCCGTCCTTGTGCGGTGTCACATCCAGTCAAAATGGTGTGTGTTTAAGATTTGCCCCGTTAAGGTTGGTTGGCCCGAAAGCGTCAGTGACAATGTGTGCCTTTTTGGATAATTGGTCTGACATTGAGTTGCTCGATGAATCTATTGCAAGAACAATGGGCTTGCAGGAACGACCCTGTCAGATGGTGTTCTGTACACTACACGGAACTTATGCAACACCATGCACTAAGGTGTCAGTTGAGTTGCAATCCTTAGATCAGAAGTGTTCTGTTACAGCCGGTTCAGTTTATATGGTGAAACAGCTGCCACTGCCGCCGACTGACGTCGTCAAACAGTCTGAGGTAGACAAATGGGCTCACATAAAGAACATTTCGTTGGATAGCTCAACTGAAAACAGCGTAGTAATTCTAATAAGATAAGACGTCCCTCAAGCACACTGGGTATTGGAACAGAGACTGAGGAGTGAGAAGTGAAAAGGCCATTTTCGGCCGCAGTCTCAGAAATCCATGCCGTATCATACACCGGAGCAAGCATTGTGTAAACCTAGTCGAATCACGTCAGGTTTCTTCGGATGATTTGATGCGTAGGATTTGTGGGTCGGATTTCACTGACGAAATCGCTTCGGAGGACAAAGAGCGCTAGTTGAGTTACAAACGGGCATTAACTATAACTGGAAGCAGCGTAATATTTAGGGCCGGTCACTATGGGCGCCTTCCCACTAACCGTTTCGAAGACATTATCTTCTCTGTCGTTGGATATTGAGAAAGGCATTTCTGAATCAACAGATTACGCGTAACTCGTTGTGAACTTGAATCGTTAGCGAACGATTTAATACCGGTCACGAAAACTCAGTAACTGCCGCCGGCCTCCGTCCCACCTCAATATTGAATTCAATCTTCAGACAAACCACCACCTCCGACCTGACAGAATGGCCTGCAATCTCTCTCGTTGATGAGCCCAGTCAGCTTGGGCGTACACGTAATCCATTGACGGTGTTTGATTCCTGCATGACATCACTTGGTAATGTACTCATCCGAGCCTCTTTCTGGCTCATCGCCCTGCGACAACTTCATTAAGGTATTATCGGCACCGTTAGTAAGAAAATGATGGCTCACAAAAACCCATACTGGCCAGACAAGAAAGAACAAATTGTGGATTTTGTGGGACAAGGATCGAAACTTCAGCAAGCTGCCGAACTACCTGTCAGGATGCACCCATCACAATGGTAACCGCCCAAGGGTCTATCATCAAGCCTTTGTCTTGATGCTAGTACCGAGGTTCATACGCCCAAGGTTTCCCCAGCCTTATATTTACGCAGATCGGAAGTAACAGTGAGGAGACAGTGGATCTGCAAACAAACTTTGTTTATTCATTTACTCACTGCACACAAGCAGACTTCAACGCAACGATTAAGGGCGCTAGGAAGCTGGACGTGAGAGAACCCTGAGCCCAACCACACGACACCTGCCAGTGAAGACGAATGTCAACGGAAATTCCAATCGACCTTCAAAATTTAAACAAGCGTCAGATTGGTTGGGCGTTCTTCCCAACGGTAATAGCTAAAACACTGTTATCCTAGTGAATGTAGCCTACATTAGTAGAGATAGTGCGGATCCATTATATTGTCACGGGTAAAACTGCGGTACCTACGTCAACACATTAACTTTGATGTCAGCGGTTTGTGGTAAGTTTACCTTCACAAGGTAATATAAACCGGCGCGGCGATACTGGTTAGGCAACTCTCACATCGCTGGGAGTTTAGGAATTCGGGGACGACCAAGGTGCTCTCACTAGGAGTCCTTCCGGATTTCGCTAATCAGATAGATCAGGCGTGTAAATCAGCGCATATTTGTAGTGGCCAGATTTAGTCCCATTTCCGCATAATTGTTGCTTTGCCGTTGAGTCAACTGTCATTGTTCAGCGTGTGTCGACGGTGGTGTGTATGACAAAAAGTTGGTGACCACACTATTTGCTTTCGCTTAAACCTCTTTTTCAATCATTCGTCTGGCTACATTTGGATGGCGCGCGACAAATTGTTCTTCCGACAAACTAAGATTTAATACCGTTTACTTGTTGGATCTTTCTGCCGCGTATTTAATTTTCAACTACCTCCTACTGCTGAATCCTTATTCGTCTGAACCTTTATTTCCATTTGCGGAGGTGTTGGGATAATTCTAGCTCCCTCCAAATAGTTTATTTTCTTACGTTTATTCGGGGAATTTTCTGCGATTACCGTGTTTATCACTTCACGACATATGGCACAAAAACTCGACTTTGGTGTACGTTGCTTCTTCACTTTTTGATTGGCATGTCCTACTATCAGTGCATCAGTTACTGAGGGATTCTTCAAAGCCAATCAAAATCTATATACACGTGTAACGCGCAGTTGAGACGAGCAAGCGCGCACGATTTGAATTCGAATTGGGTAACAAGGCCTGATACCGTGTTGCAGACGCTGTTTCAGTTTTCGTTTGGATAAGTCGCGTTCGTAGCCTACTGGGCCTTTGGTTCATGCTTGTTTGTGTTGTTTCGTTTTACATGACTGTTGCTGGAACCCCTAATTCGGAAGAACACTATATCGTGGTTTCACCATGCTGCCTCAAAGCTGATCCACAGGTGTAACAGACGATGAGAGTAAAAACGACCAACTTGTATGTTACAGTATACCATGAAGTGAAAAACTAAAACTCAAGGGATGCGTGTCGCTCATCTGTTTGCACAGCATGCAAGAAAAAAGCTCCGATTGACGGCAATCCAATTGACTGTGCCGTGACTAGTGTAACGTGTTTTCGATGAACGGCTACTGGCAAACTCCGGTTTTTCCTCTCGACAGGTATCCTATAATATTGTAAAACGAAACCGGAACTGAGGGAACAAGTGTTAGATACTTTTGAATTGCAGCCTGCTGCTACCTTTTCCGCCTGCGTTACAAACCCGGCGGTCTGCGCAGTCTCCAAGGGGAACAAACTGACTGAGCCGTGACATAATTCCTCCAATAGCTTCTTAACCCCTTCCTTGGCTTTGAAGCAGTGTTACCTATCGTTGAAGAACAATGATGGATTAATTTCCGGTTTTCCTGTCAACGAATATACTACAATGGACAGACGTTGTGACCTTCAGTTTGTGAGTAACTACACTTTGGGCTGGCGGTCAGGGTCTTCCGTCTTCTTTCGGGGATTCGGATACCGTTATTTTTTGCACTACCCTCTTTCAGTTCGTATGTCATATGTGTGCTAACTGTTTTCATACGTTGTTGCCCACGGGGATCATGATAACTAAACTCTGTTTAATTCGGCAGATGAACTGTGTGCAAAAGTCACTGCGGCTCTTCCCAAAGCTGTTACTGAAGTTGCAACATTGGCAGTTCTGGAGCGCGGCGACTGCCATGTTAGCTACGAAGTCCTACTGTAAACCTAACTGTCAAAAAACTGTGCGCATGGATAAGCCATCGGTTATCTGGGATAGCGGATGTCTGCAAATGGTTTACAATCTTTTGTGGTTGACGCACCTCGTATGTTCACGAAGCTCACCTCCTGTATCGACAACGACTTATAAAGCGTCTTATTGCAGGCGCAGAAAAGCGTAGTTCTGTCTGCATTAACTGTTAACAACTGCAAAGCGGGGACGCCCCAAATCTCTTATCCGAAAGTATCCATAATCTTTGGCGATGAAGATGCTAATGTCCCTGCAGAGTTTTGCAATAGTGGCTTTGCTCACACGCCGTCCAGTCCTCAGGTTTATTCTGTCATCGGAATTTAAGGCATACACACTTTGGGCATCATTCCTGAAAAGTTTTTTGGAGGAAAGCTGAGCAGAATGCCGAGCCCTTTAACTTACGGTTGGCCCAGTCCATTTCCAAAACAATGGTGCCCAACAGTTGGAAAATAACGAATATCATCCCTATCTTTAGGACAGGTAGGTGATATTCTTTCTACTATTACTGTCTAATAGCCTATAAATTAAAAGTAGTAGTCGCGTACAACTCATGCATCTTTTGGCGGGGAGAGACATGGGTCTCGCGATAGAAAATGGTGCACCACACATTCTCTGCTAGCCACCGAGGAGCGAACGAAAGTAGTTAAACAATGTACTAGGCCAAACGTCGTATGTGACTCATTCTGTTTTGTTTGTTAAACACTACTTACCTCACCAACCGGTGGCATAGAGTCAGCGTAAACACCTCGTTTCTTAGTTGCCCAACAAGCCACAACGGTGTTCCCAAAAGTTCCATTCTTTAAAATTGCAAGTTTGTGTACATATTCTGCTCGGTAATTACCACTCACCATCTTGACGGTACATCTCTCCAGACAGACCTCGTTGGCTGCTTTGAGCCCAGTCATCGTTGTGACGTATGCAAAATGCTAATACTACCTTAGTGCTGCTGACAAGATTTATCAGTTTGACCGTCGTTGCTTTGAACTGATATACAACAATTCCATCTGCCGACAACTCGAGATTAGAATTATGAACTGGTCACATTTGTTTCAAAAAACAAAATGATTTTTGAGAATGCTAAGTGAAGCGCCAACAGGCTCGTTCGGAACCAACAAGCTGTGTTGTGGTGACCTGGAGATAACCCCGGTCTGCCTGCTGTATGATGTGTAAAATATTTCCCAAAATCTCAGCTCACATTGTACATAGGACCTTAAGGATATTTATCTGCCGTCTGCTTGATGCATGCGATCGCGTTTGTTTGTTTGCATGCTTGTCGACCTATGCGCGTCAATCGCGCAATGTACACTATTCTGGCTTGCTCACGCGCTCGACGGTCGGATCCTCAATCTCCCTAGTTAGTTCTGCGTATCGGTGTCATTTAGCGTTGATCGAGATCAATTGTAATTATCGCGTAATATATTTTCGGCCTCCATCAATTATCGGTATTTTTATCTTGCGTCTGGTAGTCGTTGCATATACCTGGGAAAGCGTTAATCTAGTGCACGTACACACTCAAATGTCTTCACAAGTTACACTGTTAGCTTTGGATTCGTGCCCATCAGAGTTCCACCAACTTACCCGAATAACATGAAGTTGGATGTAATTGAGCCGAAAACCACTTTCAGCCGAATTTCCAAAAGGTGTGCTGAAGTGCTTCGGCGAATCACTGGATAATCGGATTGAAAATCTACTTAAAAACCAAATTTTTAAACCCAATACAATGCCTACTTTGAAAACCTCTCTAGAAAACTGAGAAGCGAAACAACTGGAAACTGGCTTTACCACCCAACCAGACAGCTTGTTCAACAACCCATAATAACAAACGCGGTGTCCACCTACTTCATACAACACTTTCATCAACCTTTCTAACTTCAACTAAAAGCAAAATGGATTGACAAAATAGAATCAAATGTATTGATTTCATGTTTACTGCACTATGTTCAACATCACTACTACTCTGCCTGTAACTCCGTCGTACAAATATTGTCTTTTATGAACGACAAATATACAACCACTCATGGACTGCTGTGCTCGAGCTTTTAACCGTTGCGTAGGAAAATGCAGGTATTTTTCGGATGGCCACTGTGGATGCTCTGGGGATGCCGCTCAGAAGTAGGGCAAAGGCAGGGCTGGGGTCGGCGCGAAGAGTTCCTGCGAAGCTGGAGTGGGCTGCCTCGAAGGAGGCACTGGTCGCTGACTACCAGCAGCAGTTCAAAGGCGCCCGGCTTGGACCAGGAGGTGACGCTCCTGTGTATGCCATTTCACTGCCGACAACGTTGTCACGATCTCTGCTACATTTGGAACAAGACTCAGAGCACCACAAGCTGACAGACCAGTTCTTGAAAGCAACGTCACCAACATTTCGGGGTCAGTCCAGTATTGTTCTCATAGCGCGTCCGATGATGCTGGAACAGCTGGCTGATGTGGCTCGACAACTGCTGACAGAAAACTCCGGGTGTAGTTTTTGTGTACTGACTGTACCTTCTATGAATCGCTGGGCTACCGTTAAAAAAACAGTTCATATGGCATTAGAACAAACGCGTAGCAAACAAGCTCGTTTTCGGTGTTTCATCATCAGGCTAAATCCAACACATTTATATGGGTTCGATAGGGGTGGTAAATAACGTAACACTGAAGCGAAAGATGTCAGTCAACAGTTTCTTTCTGGTTTGAGTCATGAGACTTAGTTACATAACATTGACCACGTAAGTTGTACGAAATCAGCGAGAGATACGTCACATCTATGCGATCATTCTATGCTGGGTTTGCGTACACGGCCATGGAAGGTTTAACGTTTTGACCAGCCGTTTTTGAGCGCACAGTGGTGGTGAGTACAGGCGAATTGCGATGGCCTCTGCAATTTATAGTATACGACCTTTGACCTATTTCTATTGTATCCCACATGTTCGGTAGATTGGATTGAACGATCCTGTCCGATTGATTAGATGGTTCGACTCGATCAAATGCTTTGCGACCGCAGACGAGCAGGGCCTTATTGATCCTCGCGTCAGCCACACCGGTTGGTGCTCCCGAATGCGTTCGGATAATCGCCGTGTTGTGCGACCTATGTAGCTTGTTCCACAGGAACAAACAAAACGGTAAACACAAAAAGAGGCGGCATCAACAGGCAATATATCTTTCAGCTGAAGGCGCAATACTGGTGTGGAGGTAAACTGAACGCGTAATTGAGCTGCGAAATACGTTTTATTGATAGCTACATTAAGCTTCTTCGTTATGGTTTCAGCGATACCATCACCCTTGAAGGGCAAGGAAATATAAACAGACTTTTTGTCTGCAGTTAGTGGTTTATCTATCTTAGTGTTTACTAGCATATTTTTACGGACAAATTGCTCCGGATAGCCATTTTCAACGAGTGTATTAAATATAGACTGTCTTTCCTCTTCGATGCTGCCGCTCGAGCATATTTTCGTGACCCTATCTACCAGACATCGGATTAGGTTTCTCTTTTGTCTTGGTGGTACAAAATTATTGAAGTTTGTATACTGATCCATCCAAGTTGCCTTACGATATACCTTCCGTTGTATCGTGCCATCTTCGCGACGAGACATGAGCACGTCTAGGAACGCTATACATGCTGGTGATTCAGGTTCTAGGTTAAAATGCACATTCTTATGCACAGAGTTGAAATGAGCCAGTATTCAATTGAGGCTTTTTGATTCATCTGCCACACAGATGACATCGTCTACATAACGCTTGTAAAGGGCGACTGATTTTATTTGATCAGCTAATGAGCTACACTCTAGTTTTGCCATAAAAATATCAGCTAACAATGGGCCTAGTGGCATCGTTCTTTTTTGCTGAATATTAAAACTTTCATCACTAAGACGCAAACATCTTGTAAGGGTTAATGGTAGGCTCAGTGAACTCAGTGTTGCTCCTCGGTGTCCAAATGTCAATATGTGGGATGCAATGGCAGAAGAGAAGTATGGTAGAAGATTGATATGCTTCATAAAGAAGAAGCTTACATAGTGTGACTGAAGTTTAATAGGAGGAAATTCAGCTACGTAGATATGTATGGTGTTGTACTATTACATTCTGCCTGATAGCTTACAAATGTCAAACAAGCGTTACCCCTATAACAACACAATTTTGTGTGGCCGTTATTAGCCAGGCTTGGAATGTCAGTTCCCTCAAGAAGAGCAACCTACGTGGTACTTCAAAACACAAAGAACGAAAGGACACTCCATCATTGAGTTTGTCTTCACTATAATTGTAAATGGCTAGAGAAACGCCGTCTGAGCTGAGCATCCACCAGAATTCAGAAACTAGCATTTGTCGTCTGATTTCTGCTTATTTATGACGGTTTGTTACAACGACCATATACTAATCAGATTCTGTGGATAGTACACTGTTGACGATATAACAACATAATGTAAGATTATCAAGTGACAGTTTTGTGAGGTGACATCTTTAAGCTAACTAATGTCACTCTTGCTCAAACGTAACTAATACCCCTTAGTCGTGGTTACAGTAAGAGCCGACATTAAATTGATTTACCTCTCCCACATACGGATTGCTGTTGAAACACTACTGACATTGCGGCTCAGTGTCATGTGATCCCAGGATAAACAGCACATCTCGTCTTCTTTGTTCATTCTAACAACCGTACTCTTACACAACCCTATCAATGACGCTAACGCAACCGATCGAATATTTAAGTAGCTGACATCCAAAATTCAATCCTCAGTGCAAGTTGTTCTCCACTTTCGGTCGCGTGACTGAAATCAACAAAGTGGTGTTGATTGTGCATTCTGCACATCTACCTCAGCCGAAATCTATAACCGGGTAACAATTTGCACTCCGGTTTCCCTCCACCATTTTTCAAGCCAAACCTCCAACACGGAGTTTGTGGTGGACAACTAGGCATGCGCTAGACCCTCGTCCACTAACAATTTAATACGCCTTTCCTGAAGAGCAATCGTAACGTAGTCCCAACAGGCATCGAACTAGAGAACACAGCGAGGTTTGGAAACAAACCGTATATTTCCAGCGGTATTTGGAAACATGATAAGTAGTTAGCTCTAGCCTAGTCTAGGACCAACGGCAACAACCAAAAGGAAAAAGACGAGGAGCGCGAGATGGGCCACAACCTACTCGGCGGAGCTCAAAAGCACGCCATGCGAAAAGTGCGTGGTACCATCGAGTGCGTTAAACAACGCTCGGAATTGTTCCGGTTGAACGACCTTGAAGGATGAAATGACAGATGAGTCGTTAAGAGAAGGACAAGCATTCACTGCGTGCAATTAGTTGCACGAGTGAAGAAAGTGGCACTGAGATCGTATCAGGCCTCCTGTTGCACGCGCACACAGGATAATGCGTATAGAACAAACACGTAGAAAATCACGGTTTCAGCCGGGATCCTTAGA
>LUCH01005479.1:0-14437 GCA_013368495.1 Paragonimus heterotremus | reverse complement strand
CGGAGTCGGACCGACGCCGGGCCAGAGTCGGCGTGTTTACTGGGTAGTTAACTGTAGCCTAGTCTGGGACTAACAGCAGCAACCAAGAGGAAAAACAAGAGGAGCGCGAGATGGGCTACGGCCAACTCGGTGGCGCTCAAACGCGCGCCAAGCGAAAAGTGCCTGGAACCTTCCAGTGCGTTAAACAACGCTCGAAGAGGTTTGGGTTAAACGACCTTGAAGAATGAAATAATAGATGAGTCGTTAAGAAATGGGCAGGCATTCACTGCGTGAAATTAGTTGCACGACTGAAGAAGGTAGCACTGAGTTCGTAGCAGGCCTCCTGTTGCAGGAGTACATAGAATCATGCGTACAGAACAAACAGGCAGGAAAACAGGGTTGCAGTCGGGATCCTTAGAAAAGCCACACGATCACCGGTCACTACAAGTTACTAGGCTGATAGGTAAGATTGAGTGCCTTATGTCTCAAGACCTTTTCGTGTACAGAGCAAACACAAAGCGCTTGTGTGCACCGTTTCTGGGTTGATACATTTCGAAACCCCCGGACAACGTTCTCACACTCACCATCTTTATTTCTCTACACTGACATAGGGGTCAAATTTGCGTGCCACGTTTAACTGGTTGGCTATGCTTGTTGGGTATTATATCACAAATAGTGAATAGGTATGAGAGAGATCAACTGTTAGTTATAACCCAAAACTCAGTTGAGCTCCTGTTGTTGTACTTTTTTAATGTGCGGTCAAAACCAGCAAGCGCGCACGTGTTGAATCTGAATTGTGTAACAGGGCGTGCTGCTGTGTTGTTGACGCCGTTTTAGTTTTCGTTTGTGTAAGTCGTGTGCATGGCTTACTGGGCCTATGGCTCATGCTTGTTTTTTTTGTTTCCTTTTACAGGACTTGTTAGAACCCCTACTTTGGAAGAACGCTGTCCCTTGGTGTCTCCATGTTGCCCCAGAGTTGGTCCGTAAGTGTAGCGGACAATCAGAGTGGAAACAGCTGGCTTGCATGTTACACTTTGCTTTACTGACTACTCTGCGACTTAATCAGTGAAGCGTGCTTCAACTTACACAAACGACTGTTATTGGCATAGTTACAGCACTGCTGTCCTCCAGTTAATGGAAACGATTTAGATGTTTGCCCTCAAACAAAGTACGTTCAATTGACGAACGGATGAACCTGATTGCTAACCCACCTTCATGCGGTTTTTTCGAGATTCAAACTTTGATGGTTATATTTTTGGATCTGTGTAGAGCACCATTAACCAGAATCGGAGAACACACTGTACCCGGAGTCCATGGACTAGGCGTGCTATTGACTGACATGGGAATCAGCGTTTGAATTATTAGCTATTGACTCTGTACGACCTCTCAGTCAATCGGTAATGCATAGTCGGCAAAACCACCTCTCAGTACCAAATGCGAACCGTGCACCGATGCCGATAGAACGCATGGTTAGCCTCCGATAACTCGAAGGATGTTAACAAGCCAACCTTTCTATGTATCAAAGGTTGGAGACTGTAGTGGAGAGAATGGTTTAATACCATAATAAGTAGAATAGTGATAGACAATACGATTATTAAAAAAAACCTTGATTGTGTGTCCTGTGGAGACCTGTACTGCACAAGACCAATAGGCTGGCTAACGCATGGTGTCAGCTGAACATTAACTATTTCGCTGTCGTTGTGAATGTTTGTTCATCACTCCTGACAGACCAATATGTTTTGTTGATCGTTTTGTAATTCCACCTAATCTAATATCAGATATCCTTGAGGATTTACATTTTGGACAGTTGGCAGTTGATAAGATGAAGTCGCTAGATCGCTTGTATTGTTGGTGGTCAGAATTAGAAACAGATATTAAACGCAGTGCCAACAGTGGTACCAAATGCATACACAGGATGCATACGAAGCAATGACGACAGGTTCCGTGGCTCCTTACGTCTGAAACATCCCAAAAAGTTCATGCCGACTACTCTTATCACTATCTATGGAAAATATTTTACTCTGATGATTAATGATGTTTACTCTAGATGCCATGAAGGTTTTCTAACTTCATCACTGAATACAGAACTTACACAACAAGCTTTGAGGGTGTAGTATTCTGTCGCGAAGGTGTGTCCGCTTCTTTGGTCATCGATGATGACACCCACTCCACTGTCAAGTCATTACAGAACTGGATTAAATGATTTGGATGTTGGTATTTGCTTACCTCCTCGTGACGCCTTACAGTCCAGTGGATTTGCAGATAATTTTGTACCCACCCTGAAGTCAGCCGTTGATCCCTTAACACCAAGCTCATTTGTGCAACTTGATCGAGGAGGCGATAAATTCCCAATTGTAGCGACCATAATAAATGATATTTATGACAGTCACATTCACATGTACATTTCTGATGATTTTGGCTTTTTGCCTACTTTCGTTTTAGTCAACCGATTCCATTTGTAATATCCCTGTAGGGGCTACAATACAACTCGCTTCTCTGTACATTCTATTTTCCAGGGTCGATACCAATAAACGAGAGTCATCGAGCTGTTTTTGTTTTTCATTGTCGATCGGTTTTCGATAATGACCACAGACTGGGTATTAATCTGTTGGACCAGTTTCAACACAATGCAATGCATATACGCACTAGATTCGATAACTGGAAGGAGTCACGCAATCCTTTTCAAACCTCGTTCTTTACATACATGTCTTGATTGTTGGAAAACAGCCAAAGTTGTTTTTCAATGGCAATGGTTTCCCACCTTCTACTGGAACAGTTTTTCATCTAAAAGAAATCGCACAGCCACTGTTCTCGACTTGGAAGATGTTTCCTGCCATTGAAGAGACGATGATCAGGTTGAGCTCAATTCTAGAAGTTAGTCTGTAAACAGATGCTTTGTAGGTTCGAATTCTAACGAATCCCTTATAGGTGACTCTGCCGCACTGGGAGAAAAAGACATTTCTAAAGCTCATGCTATTCCTGAAGAACATAAACCGCTCGAGGTATCGGTAATCAGAAGATCTGAGCGATTGGACTTCATAGCACCATGGAATTAGAGGTATCCGCACGCTTATTTAGGCTGTGACAGATGTGATGAACATGACTGATATGTTTTGTTTCTTTTTTCGTTACAGAATTGCTTTGCTATTCCAATTTTAGTGTATATTTGATACATACAATTCAACAATATACTTTCTGTATTGTCGTGGCCGTGAAATTATCATACGTGATCCATAGGAAGCTGTATATTTGTCATAAAGGAACCATGTACAACAAACAGATGCGCTGAAATCTCCGAAACATACCGGATGACGGAACTGTACGGAACAACCCGAACGGACGCTATCATCGACGTAGCATAATCCCTGTCCCCAAATGCACCATGTACATCGATCAGGAACGCTGAAAGCGGCAAAAATCACACGAGCAAAATTGTGTCCAACGGAAATACGAAATCAACCAACGGTGTGCGGATTACAAATGACAGAATCGAAATCAAATTAGTCCTTATCACTAAAAAGAAACACCGCTTGTGACGAAGTTGGCAAAATCGGTCAAAATTAAATTGCCAATAGACCTGGTTGAGTTAATAAAAAGCAACAGAGTAGCGAAGTGAATTGGAACGGATGGGAACATAGACTGAACAATTGAACTTGGTGGAATTGCGTCTATGTAGTTGGCAGTTGCAACACTCGCAGTCCGCACAGTCATAGAAAAATCGGTTTGTTAACAAACACGACACATGTAAAGGGTGTGTTCCTTCCCTTACCCCTGCCCCACCCAGTCCGATCAGTGCTCACATGTATCAACGTGCTATTTAGGTTCGTAATCATCCAACCAAAACCCGTGATGCGAATGTTTTGTGTCGACCCAAATCAAAAGACATTCGTAGCCCGGATATATAGTTTTTCAGGACGGAGCAGGTTTTCAGAGAACAGAGCACCTCAACCTGGGCAATATTTTGGAACTAGCTGTACACGTCAATCACGATAACGTAACAAGTTGCCTTCATCACGGATAAAATGGTCAACTAAAACATGTTGGGAGGAATTGGAACCACACGGCTATGTAACAAGGGCACAAATCTGAGGTGTCAAGCGACGCTTATTGTTTTCACACCATGGCTATGGTATACCACATTCGTGAATGTGGTTTTTAAAAAATTATCTTTCGGTTGGTGGAAAAATTATCGTGATGGCCGAATCTGTTAAGGAAATACCGTATTTTTCATCTGTCCATTTGTACTCACCAGTGCACGGCGGTTGCCAGTGCGGTAATGCTTTTCAGTTGCAGAATCGGTTGGACTTGCATGAGCAGCCAGGTGTTATCGATCGTGGAGCGTGGTGGCCAAAGCACTGGGCCAATGGAGCCGAGCGACAGTAGTGGAGATGCGCGTACACTCCCACCCTACCCACAGCCAGGTAATTTGGTTGTGGTTTCAGCGGTGTGTTGTGCCCGTTAGCTCATCCGCTCGGTTACGGGCGTGGCCGTTCGATGAGGTCTGTGGTCTACACTCCGGATTTTGGCCCTGGCACATACGGGGCTACACGGGCGAAGTCTGGTCCTCAAGACCAGCGACGTGCAGTGGTTTTTACCGCGGCAGTTGGCGGACAAGACGTGTCTCGTACCCTATACTATTGCCCACCTTTCTAGTGAGCTTCTGTCATGATGCTGAAGTGGCATTTACTCGGGTATATACACGCTGCGTGACGAAAATTTCATCTCTATGGTGGTTTGGTGTAAGGTTAATGCAGGTATTTAGATTAGATGCGAACGTGTGAAAAGGGTTGTTTGACTGGCAATAGACAAATCGGCGGTTTAACAACAAGCTCTTAAGAGAATGGCGATTCATAGGACAGGATCATTCCATACAACGTGGTGCTCAAGAAGAGTTTTACTGCCTAGTGCTGTATTACCGATGTCGCCAACGAAATTACTGAGACGATGCTTTATTCGTACTCATCTGTTCCCAGGTATATGATCTTATGTAAATTATGGCGGAATGTTTTGGTAAGTTCCTCAGCGGGCATTTTATGCACGCATATACTGTAGTGATCTGGAGTAACCCCTATTTGCCTGCTGTACGATCTATAAAATCCTTCCTAAAATCGTAGCTCACATTGCACACAGGATCTTAAGGATCTGTCTGTTTGCATGCTTGTCGACCTATGCGCGTCAATCGCGCCAAATACACTCTTCCGGCTTGCTCGCGCGCTCGACGGTCGGATCCTCAACCTCCCTAGATAGTTCTGCGTATCGGTGTATTTAGCGTTGATCGAGATCAATTGAAATTATCGCATAATATATTTTCGGCCTCCCGCAATCATCGGTATTTTTATCTTGCGTCTGGTAGTCGTCGCGTATACCTGGGAGAGCGTTAATCTAGTGCACGTACGCACTAAAATACAGTACTGAATCACTTTCTTTCAAAAATAACTTACACTGTTCAGATTAGGTTAGAGCTATTTGCTTCTCGCTTTCCCGAACATTACTGGAAGTACACGGTTTGTTTCCAAACCCTACTGCATTCTTCAATTTGATACCTGTTGGGACTATTTTTGTACCCCCGTTCATGAAAGGCGTTTTAAACTGTTAGTGGATGAGGGTCGAGCACGTATCTACTTGTCTATTATACGCACCACCATCAGCCTGGCAATTGAGTCCAGTCGAGTTTCCTTTGCTTGTTTTCTGCGCTCGACGTATCCGTGTTCTCTCACTTCGTAAGAGCCAAGGAATTTCTCTGTCTGTCAGCCTACCCATGCGCACATTAGTTATGTGACCGCGTTTTGCTGTCGGACCTCTGAGAACAATGTTAAGATATTTTGAATTGATATCGAGATACTCGGAAATGCTATCAAGACATCCTGAACGGTGAAAAGTATGAGGCTAGACTCGCATCACTTTGTGTCACATGGAGACCAGACATAGGAACTGGCATTCAAGCTCGGATAGTATGAAAACCGTCTAACAGACAGCAATGACGAACAAGATGCCTAGATTATTCTAGGTTTAAGAGCATAAAGAACCGGGGAACTATTCAATAGTAGTTTCGAAGTTTTGTTGTGGCGATGTGCGTCAGGGAGTAACGTAATCAAAAGATGACTGAAAACTAGCGCTTAGACCACCTGCCTCACTAGATAAAACGATCTAAAGCGATGGAAGATAGCTTTCTGTAAAGGAATAGCATCATGCTTTTCTTCGGCATCTGTAACTGTTCCGACTAGCCACTGGCTGCCAGTAGGGTGATTTGGGACAAGCAATTTAAGTATCACCATCCAGTCACGCCGAATTAACGGACTGGCCAAACATTTTGAGGGCTAGTTCTGCTGATATCAACCGGATAACACCGGCGGTTGAACATTTTTTGGGCTCACCAACTCACTTCACCGAAATCACAATTGGCTATGGAACGTAATTTATTAAGACGGCAAGAAGACATACATTGCGAGATGCAAGCATTTCGTTTATTCTCATCAGTCGAATACATAAAACATTCAGTTATATAGGTTAAACGCATGGTGACAAAATAGTGAAATGAACGAACATCAATATGGGAGTAGTCTGGGTTCACTGCCACGGTAACGAAATTGATTGCGTCAACAGCTTTTGCCAACAAAGGACCGGTGCGTGACGCTTGATCAACAATGCCTCAGAGAACGCCAAAAGCCTAGGGTTGCGGTTGCGCAATAGGACCATGAACGAAGTGACAGGGTCAACCACATGACCTGTTGCGAGTAAGTGTTTCGCGATCGAAGACGCCGGGTTTCTGTTCGATTGTTGGCATACTGACCCGCGTTGACTCATTGTTCGCACTAGCCACTTGGGGATATGCTCCGCCTTCCTTTGTCGTGAATTTCGGTCCGTTCTGCCAATGTATGAGTCACCGCAACTGCAAGTGAACTGGTAGATAACATGAGAGGCAGAGTTTTCCGAGAAAGAACGATCGGGGCAATGGAGACTGATCCTGCGGGTGGAAAGCAACAAGCGCAATTGCGCTGCGGGATATGTGCGATCAATGGCTGATTTCAACTTTCGACTTACATCGGTAATATTGTGGTCACCTGTGTAAGCAAGGGTGATGAAAACCTGCTTCTTCGGCACTGAGGTAACCAAGGGGAAAATGGGAGAATAAACACTGGAGTGCAGTTTGGCATGAACTTGTTCTCTGTACATACAAAAACTGAACATTGACAACCGTTGCAACTGTGACGTTCTGGGATCAACGTTATATGTAAATGACAGTGTGTTGAAGCTTATACCCCGTGTGTTAGTTTTCCGAATAAGCACTGCTTATGCCATCCGCGTTTTTGGCTGACAACACTGGTGTCTTCTTTTCCTAAAAGTGTGTTTGGTGAACATAGAGACATCATACCTTTCTCGTTGTGTTGGTTCAACAAACCGGATAAAATCATGTTAGTGAAAAACCGCCAGAATTTCCATCAGGTAGAGCATTAATCCATCGTGTTTAATTCGGTGACAATTAACAAAGCATGGGTACTCTTACAAGCAAGCAGCGCAGAAGTCATTTTTAGAGTATAAGCCTGCTTCCTATTAGATCAGCCATAACTCTTTCGGGAAATGTCTCATTTTCAACCGAGTGTGGAATGAATATTTCAGAAATGTATTCATCTCAGCCGTTTAGCTGGAGGTATGAAGGCTAGATTGAACTAAGTGAATGACAGAGCGCCTCTGTGCGTGATGGACATAGCACTTTTAAAATACAACGCGTTACTTCAACAAAGGGATGTCCATCTCCCAACTTTTTCTGTTGCAGACAGTTTGTGTGCGACTTTGACCACTTCACGCACGTGAGGAACACCGTTTGTTTGAAGTATAATATTGATGTGTGATATATGTAAGAAAACAGATTTTGACGACTTACAAGATCAGTGGTGTTAGTTGACTAGCATCATGAAGTTTTCAGATATAGACATAGTCGTGGAATATGAAATTTCCCAGTGTTCCGGCTAATACAATGGCTGGATATTACTTGCTCAAGTGGGGACATCTTGATCACACAAACGACTGATATAAAGATTTATCTGGTTAAGTGGTTTGCCGCAGTCAGTGAGTGATCGCATTTACAGAACTTCAGGTCTTTCCCGTTATCTATACTACCTCTATCAGTTTTCTACCTCTTCTTTCATAACTTTGTTCCTCAACGATGTTCCTGATTACCGCTGTGCTGAACCGTGGGGAGGACAACAACAGCGATTCACGACTGACTTCAAGCAGGTGATAAATGACAAAAGAAACCTACCGATTCTATTAGATTTTTGGGTAGCAAATATTGAAGTAATGTAATCGGTTCGATTTTTTCCTCAAATTCAGGTTACCTTATTAAGCACGTGTCAGATAACTGCTTCAAAAGCTTAAATCCCATACATATGATCATGGACCATAACCGTCTGGTGCACCTTAGGTTGTTCGATAAGGTTAAATACCAATTACGTAGCTCCGAAGGTGATATCAAGTTTAAATATCATGCATTCACGGGAGTATACACCGACCGTAATAACGCATGTATACAACTTACAAACACTGTTAAATCCCAGTCAAATCTATTCAAAAAAAATATTTATGTTCAACTTTTTCATCAACTGTTGTCATGAAGTAGGTCGGTCTGTCGCATACTTCCTTCCATGAACAAAAACCCATATTTGTATCATCTCATTTGACATGTAAAACCAAAGTCAGTTATTTTTTCTTGACTTTACAGATAACCACATCGTCCCCGGACCGTCCTGGCAATTTGAAATGTATTTTGAACCAGTCGATACTCCGTAACCAGTTACATTACCAACATCTGCAAAAATTATGTTGTGTTGTTACTCCCACTTATGAATTTCTAAGTAAAAATTATATCGCTGGAAGCAGCCATTCACGCACCCGACTTATACACAACATAGAGTAAAATTTTAATGTGATATAAAATATTGTGAGTCTTTCACATTTTATCGAATACGGTTGGTTATTTCCATTCTATTGTAGTGGACAACTGAGTATGCGCTAGACCACACGAACGCTGGTCACTACACTATCTTGTGCAGTTCAAAAAGAGGACGAATTGAATCTCGACGTCTAACATTCAACGATTAACTCCAGCAGAGATCTTTTATTAATGTGTTCTTACTCTAAAGCACATTTTTCCAACTTTCCATTTGTTTCCCGCCGCAATGGTCTCTGTCAAAATTCATGAGTCACCTTGGGTGCGATTCACTAGAGGTTGCCAGGGAAATCACACCAATGGATTCAGTTAGGTTCACCAGAAAATTACGAACTGCTGTGGGGCGTCTTTTCATTTCTTTCGGAAAATTGAAAGAACCACTATGAATATCTTAGTGGTTTTGCCGCGAGTACGTTCAATAATTTGTTTTGATTTTTAATGGCAGGCTTTTACAAACACTCACAATTTTAATTTACGTTAACAAGCTTCGTGTGCTGTGTTCCCTTCAACTGTTCAAAACGAGATAGTGGAGGACAGAAACGAAGAAACCAGTGGGATCAGGCTGCATATTCGTACGCTACTTGTTATATCACTGCGTCGTCCAATGTTAATTCGTTCCACCATCACCAAACGGAATGTTTCTAAGTAGTTTAGCCAGATTTTGAATGTCAGTGGGCAAGCTAGAACGCACAAATCATAAACACTTATCCAGTTTGCAAGAAAGTAGAAGTGATGATGTAAACTTATATTTAACCGTTTTATGCTATGTACATTCCAGTCCCCATTTTATATTTTCCAGAAAATGTTGGTCTTCACTTGATGACATTTCTGTAGTAAACACGTTAACATTTAGTTAATCGACGCAAGTTACTCAAAAGTACAATGCGCTGTTCTCATTATATCCTCCGCAGAAACTAGCGTATAAGTGGTCGCAAAATTGGACTATAATGACCTCAGCGTGGACAAACACTTCCTGGACTAAATGTAATAGGATGATTATTAATAGTTTCGACGAATGGCGATTATTCAACTGCAGCTGGTCTATTTCGAGAGAACATTTGAGAGCATTGTCAAGTGTGACGTATGATAGAAACGTTATTCGTGAAGACCATAAAAACCAAAGCTACCGTTTCATCGATCGTTTTACTTAAGAACAGTAATTCGCATGGTCCCCTTATCACATCCATGTAAAAAGTCAATATTTCGTTTAGTGTGAAGCTAGAGTCAAAGACGTCCTCAGGGACCAAACCTGTTTAAATTCTACATGACGAAAAACGACAAACGCTTCAGTTGGAGAGTTCTCATGTTCCGAAGATTATAACGTCTGTGATTTAGACTGTACACATGTTCAAGCAAAGATCGCTGCTTTTATCTGTTACTTTACCTTGACTTTAGTCCCGCAAATGAGCCAGTAAGTCTTTTGGGACTGTGCTACCAATAACTAGCCACTCACGTTTTTCAGCTGACAGCTGTTTTCAAATTGGACAGTGCGACTAACAGTGAGTAGATTTGTTGTTCATTTTCGTCGTAACCGAAATACGGCTCTTGGTCGGGTTGTATAAAACCAACAGCTCATTTTAGGGATCCTCACAAAGAGGCGATCCATGGTAATCATATGCTAGTCAATAAACCACTACCTACTTGAAGGCAACCATGCACTGAACATCGATTTTCGGGCCTAGCTGCAACCAGAGTGCAGTCATATGACAGTCTCATCCAATCAGATGAGCTATTTCATCAAACTTACCGTTCATTACAACGATTATCATTTACTGATAGTAATAGGCAGCACGTCCACAGCTCACAGAATTTACTTTCAAAATGGTCCACAGGTCAGCTTTAGCAACGCTATTTCTTGCTTTATGCATCACCAGTCTATTGCTGTTTTCAATCTTAAAACCCATGAACTGTAACACCCTGTACGATTCTCGTCGCCAGCGAGCTGGCTTCGGCGTACGCTACCATTCTCCCATGAATGTACCATATCGACTGCTTGTAGCGAACGAAGGACATTACAACCTGACCCATAGCGAGTCTACCTAATGATCAGCAAATATGCAAGTGTGGATGGATCAGCGTTTTGAATCATTGCTAATAGTTCCAAGTGCCTTCAACGTAACTCATTGCTGTGCTATTTTCACATGTGCTTCATTAAATCTGCGTACACATACTACACTCCTTTTGTTTCACTCCGACGCAAGTAAGCATTATACACTCATACATTCATTGCGTTAATTTTGTTGATAGTTGCATACGTCATTATATCAGTCTGATAATTTGAGAGTGGTTAAAGCTTCGGTTTGAAAACGTCAACCGCACTTACAGAAAATTAACGCTGTAGAATAGTTGGAGGGCCTGAAGTGAGAGAAGTTTTTGTCTAATTTTCGCAGTCACAAAGTAAAAACATTCTGGGTGGTTTACTGAATACAGATAGATATGGTTAAGTCATTGTTGAAGTATTCCGTTTACGAAATGAGAAATATATGTGAAGTAACATTAAGATGGATGTAAATCCATCTTTCAAATTATAAGGATATTCAAGAAGTTGTAAGATATCCGCACCAAATTTTGTACGAATGAAGTCAAACAGCTTGGGCGTCGTCTTTAACATATTATTGATAAATGGATGTGATTTCGATTATAACACTCCTGAGGAAGGCTACCAGAGATGGTTGAAACGTAGAGTATTGCAACTTGCTCTCTTGCTTATTCTCAATCCATTTATTGATATTCAAGAAGGTTCATTGTTTTGAGGTTACTGGTCTGTTTGGAAGTTTGTCGCAAAGAGTGTGTACCAACGGTCTTTGATACAAATAATTGGAAATCTCCGTGGAAATCATGAAAACCAATTTTCCTCGATCGACAGAACATTCCTTAGGCTGGTACAGCTATATAGTACATGAGTTAGCAATAGAAGAAGTTATTGATTAACAATGGAACGAGGAAAAGATAACTGAATGAAACACAAACACGACTTCCTCATGGTTATGGTCACAGACGAGACAGGTTTTAGAAAGTCTGCGTTAACTGAGGTCAATTGGAGGGTTGGGATCAAATTGACTCATGCGTTGAGTGTACGTGCTTGGCCACGGTAATCCTGAAGTGTCAAAGGACTGTTTTTGAACACACAAATCCGGGTGATGCAATAGGATTACGACCACCTAGACTATAAAAAAGATGCGCCGTCTGACGTTTCGTGACGTGAGTAATTTTCTAAAGCCGACATCGTTTGTGGGCATAACTACAGCAAGATCTTGTTAGTGTTTTATTCACTGGCTTTGCCCTCGTTCTACTTATGGTCGATAATTCCTCTTATTGTTACTTACTATGATATATGACTGTACCAGCCTGAAATTTGAACTTATCGAAAACAGTTCTGTTCGCTGGGAAAAATATCCTTTGTGTTGACAGCTACCTTTAGCTCACACTATCTTTCTCTGAACAACGTCCGAATTTCACGTTCACATCACAAATAAAACAGCCTTAGATGTTAAATTATGAGGTTCTTTAATACAGCGTATCTCCTCGAATTTGATAGAACCTGGTCACGGTAACCTCCATGGCTCATTTTGTACCAATCAGAGATGCTCGTGGAGATTTACTATCGAATGACCGATTTGGACCAAACATAGAATGCTCGTGACTCGCTTTTAAGCGTATTAAGGTAACCTATGCTGAAATACGATTGTTATTTGTTCAGTTGATTGTCGTGCTAGTCTGTTCTTCCTTCACAAAATTATCATACTTTCTGTGATCGTGCGGTCAGCTTATCTATACCGTCCATGTGTTTGTCTCTGTTTCATCGCTGTCTACCCGACTGAGGAGACGGAAAATGTAAAGCAAGTGTACATGTTCAAAAATTAAAATTAGCTGTGTTCAAAGCACAACAGTGAACACAATTCAATAGATTAGCTGCAAAAAATTTGTTTTTAAACAGACCAGGAAGGGAACCAGAATGGAGTCCTTATGTCAATCAGTCTTTTGATCGCTTCGACTTCTCCTCGGCTCTTGCCGTATCCCTTCTTTGCACCAAATCGACCGAGATATGATAAAACATTCTGGTAACTGAACATCATTCAATCCGCCCGTGTCTACAACGCGAAGAATCCTTTTATCCAATGAGCCGTGGTACACTGGACATTCGAAAGTGCAACAGTCTTCAAGGGCAACCTGCAGACAAATGAAAATTTTAGTTGATAAATTGTAATCGTTAATTAACTTGTTATTAAGAAAGCGAGCAGTGCTAGCACTTAAAAATCCACTTGGTCTGAGAGGTCTTTTGACACCGATTGCTATTCCACAAAAATCAAAACATATGAAGATGTTTTTCCGTCAAAAAACGCACTTTCAATCCAAACACTGAAGTGATTCGTGGAACTTACGAAAATTTACAGCTTGTCTCCCAGAAAATGCGCACTTCTTGCTGATTTGCAACTGATTACTAAGTATGGCTAGTTATCCCACACCACTTACGAGGATAAATACGCTTAGTTCGCCTGTTATGATCGTCGTCATATTCAGGCGCACTCAGCAGTATTATCTCCTACATTCTATGAACAACCAAAGGACGTCAATTTGTTGCTGATATTCATATTTTCTTTCTTTACAAACTATGATTTTATTCTTTGAAGTTCGTGTTTGGTAGCGTTTACCGAGAGTGTGTTTAAACACTGACATTTTACTGTGCTGGCAAATTTCGATTCGAAACGGTTCGAGTGCTCCAGTAGCACAGAAATATGCTTATGTCAGGTTGCTGAAGAATGATATCTTTTAAGGTTTCGTGGTAAATAAATTGTTTGGCGCTGTGATGGCCTCACTATGTAGAACATGATGCTCACAAACACACGCAAATTGGATAAATAAATGCTTATAGAAAAATCTAATTAGGCTAGGATAATACAACTCACACCACCGTGAAGATTAACACGAAGCCGCCAATTTCCGAACAACCATGCGGACTTGGTTGGTTCAGTAACAAACGGCAATTCGACGTTTGAGGCAGCAGAGAGTTAAAGCAGTCTAGATTGGTAAAAAAAGGAGAGATAGCTCGAATGTCATACTACCTCTCAACTCCAAATAGAACATAGTGTTGTGACCGCAAAAGACAAATGGCCTGAGAATACTCCCAACCAGCAAACTCCCGTATAAGTAATGTGAAAAAACAAACCACAAACGCGCACACTCATTTGCACGCCAGGAATACATTCACATACATCATTGCCATTCTCGTTAGTGGGACTTCTGCCGTAGCGCGTACACACTAGTCCGATGGTCTTTTCTTGTCCGTCGACTTCATGCCGTTCGGAGTTTAACCTTATGTTCCTCAAAGTTGCCATAGGACGATGTACTACTCGTGAGTGGCATAATACTCACAACGAAACAACCTGTCATACAACGGGAGGAATATTGATAAAAAAATCAAACAGTGTGAAGAGAGAAAATGGGTGACTGGGTAATTGAAACTGAAGATAAAAGATTTACACTGGATTTGGAAAAATAGTTGGATAATGC
>LUCH01005477.1:16066-44133 GCA_013368495.1 Paragonimus heterotremus | reverse complement strand
AACTAAGCGGCAGACTTTCAATTTTCCTGAGGTCGCGGGATGGGTGCCTTACCAAGCGTTTTCATCGAAAAGTTGAGTTATTCTATTTCTTATTGTACGTTAATTTCAGAAGAGGAGATCATAAAAGAGGATGAGCCCAGTACCTATGTCGAGGTCCCCAAAGACTGGAAGGAACCCGAATTCAGGCCAGAGGATAACGTTCATGGTCGGCTGTTTGCGCTGTCATCTTACGTTACGTTATTTCCGAAATACCGGGAGAAGTATATAAAAGAGATCTGGCCTGCGCTTAAGAAAGTACTGCTAGAGTATGTAAGTGGTCTTGATTGTTTAAAGTTTATTTTGTCATTAATGATATTGTGGTAGCTTAGACCTCTAGGGGACTTAGTTTATATAAACTGAACTTATGGTACTCGAATGCGCATTTCAGTCAGCGATTTCAAAAAAGCACTTGAATATGCGCAACTGACGGGCTGTGTCATGAATAAGAGTTAATTTACTGACGATTGTCGGCTGGTAATGTTTACTAGTCCCGACTTGATTTCGTGATTAAGTAGGGTAAGTACCTGTGTACATTGCTCATCGTTTCCTAAATAATACCGTCCGAAACACTAAGGTAATTTACTATCCGCGATGCAGATAAAATGGTAACTTAAGTCAAGCATATCTAACATGATACTTGGACTGGATAAAGTCGACTCAGCAACTTGAAGTAATGAAATGTTGTCAAAGCTTCACATAGACTGTCAAACGATGACCATGACAGAGGGTTGTTCCAGGTAACTAAAACTCCCCTACAGCGTGAAGGATGTTAAAGACATCCGGAAACCTTGACAAATAAGTTGACAGGATCTAACAAAAAACTGAAAGCACGCCGTTGCTCGAAGGAGATGTGAAGTTGCGGCAGAACTGGATTTCTCTCACGTCGATAAGCCTTAGGAACCATCGCACCATCTTACCTGGTTCTGAATATAATTACTTTCGAGAACTCGAACGCAAGCTGAACAACGGCTTGTATAAAGACCGTGGGTACCACTTGGCCGAACAGTCAAAACAGACAGAAAGAGCCTTTTCATCTGCGTATAGCAGAATGTTTTCTTCCGTGATCCGTGGTTGTACTGCCTGTCCAGTTAATGGAAGTGAAACCGTATTACCAGCTAATTGAGCCTATTTTTCAGGTGGGTTGAACGTTTTGAGAAACAGTTCACCTGGCCTCAACCAGACACTGTAAGAGACGGGTACGAGGGGTTAGTTATTACAATCCAACATCCATTTGAAGTAGAAGAGTTGCCACAGAGCCTAAGATATTGAGGAGTAACTGAACGTCTGAACCAGTTCTGTTTTCGGGAATGACGTCGATAGGTTGATATCACGGTTGAAAAAACTCATACGGGCTGTTTGGGAAACAGGAGAAGTACCTCGTGATTGGTGCCCACCTATGGTACTTCCCATTTTCTAAGGAGGAACCCTAAGTCTGTTTGAAAATCACAAAACAGCAGCACACTGTCTGTTGCGTCCAAGTTACTCACTGGTCCCATATTACGTCGGCTCACTACGTGAGGAACAAGCAGGATTCCGATGGGGCTAATATTACATAGTTTGGAGCGTCGACACTGTTACAGGCAGCTGGTGGTTGTGGTCTTCTGAGGCCTGAAGGGTACCTTCAATTCGGTTGCTCGTAGCGTCCTCTGAAACAGTTTTCTTCGCAATGGATTTCCAGATAAATATAATCTGTCGAGATCACTGTATGTCTACTTTGCAAGCGGGATGAAAGCTTTTGAAAAACTGTTTTGGGTGTTCACTGGTGTTGAGTCTCCCTTCCTGATCGATTTAGTCATGGACGACATTGTGAAAGGTGCTCTTGAGGAATCCAGTGAGCTTAGTGTTGAGTTTTTTCCTTGTGTTGCGTTGAATGACGTAAAGTGTGCGGATGACATTGTCTTTCGTAGCTCCTCTGTTGGAGACATGCAGACCATGTTGAACATCACGAATGACCAGGCTGGTTTGTACGGAGTGCGCTTCGCGCCTTCAAAGTACGGAATGCTGTTTGAAGACCGGGACATTCCCACTCCTACGTTCCCTATTTCCGTCTATCCGCTTGACACGGTGGACACTTTCACATACCTTGGTAGTACTATCTCGTCGGTCTGTAATAGTGCTGATGAGATATACGCGAGGATTACGAAGGTATCAGTTTCCCTTGCATCGAAAAAGCGTTTGGTTGTCATTGAAAAGAGGAGTATATGATGCTTGTGTACACTGTTTTGCTCTGTGGTTCAGAAACCCGGTCTGTTCTTAACGAAGATGTAAACGGACTTATTGTGTTTGACCATCGTTGTATCTGTCAGTTGGTCTGCATGAAGTGAGATGATCGCGTAAGCAGTGCGGGTTTTTGGCTGCGCGTGTTTCAGAACGCTTGGGATATGCGACCAACTGGTCAACTAATCACATTGCACAGCCTGTGATGATTGGGTCATGTACTCCATATGCCAGGTTGGTGTTAACCCTATCAGGCATTATATGATGAAACCACCAACAATTGGATAAAGCCGCATGGTGATCAAGCGACGATGTGGTAACGAAATATGAAAGCCCTGACTGTCCCATTGAGTAAAATGAGTAGGTTTCGTCTGTTCGGATGGTATCCTCGTACTGACTCAAATCGTTGGCTAGGAACGCTATGTGAGATAGCGATGTGTCTCAAACAATGACGTACTTGCATTCATATTATTCCCAGTTTTTCTGAGTGGACTTCTTTTGCTCACTTAGCGTTCACTTGCGTTGAACGGTGGCTCGAGCCACCTTACCTTCTGGTCAGGCTCATGGCCGTTATAGTTAAATGAGTAAATCAATTTAAGGTTAGGCTCAAAAAGTTTACTTTGGAACTTATTAGATTCATTCATTTGTAACAGCGGTGAGTCTGGTCGAAAGATATTGTGGGTACAGACGCACTATCCAGCGACGCCCGTTGTTATCTCTAGTAAAGTTTCCGATGAGCGGTCTGAGGGATCACGAAATCCTCAACCGAGTAGAAGACACCTGCCCAGTTTATTCTGCAGAGTACTAGGATTTTTCGTACTCCGTGACCACGACGTTTCTTGGCAACCTCACCGTTTCACTTAACTGTTGGTGGTCTCAGTGAATAATGTCCGGTGCGGTAAGCGTTCGACTGGCATGTGAGTTATGTGACCTAGTCATCTCGGACCGTACAGTCTGATTTTTCGATTGATTTCTCGCGTCGCATATGCGATCATATCCCTTTATCTGGGTTAACTGGCGGAAACAGCAGTCGTCAAACACAGTAAGTTTGTGTATATCTTTGTTGTAAACAGACTACCTTTTCTATCCAGGGAGTAAGACAGAACGTACGAAAGCATCGTCCACCCAGTTTTAGTGCAAGTGCGTTATTTTGACGCCATAGACGACACACAAGGGCTCCATGTGCCGGGCATACTTCATGAACTAGTGTGAGTATAAAAAAAACTCAAACATTGGACGGGGTTTTTTAAATGTCTTGTATGTAACATTGCGGTACCTCCACGAGGATCAATTCTTAGTTTTAATGAGCTGCAATATCATCGTCATCACAGGTAGTAATACATCAGCGGTCCTCACTGACGCTGTACTGCCGTACAACCATGAAAATAAAGCAAGTCGTGGTCAGCATAAAAACCACTACGATCGAGAGAAAATCCGTTCTTCCTGTTCGGAAAGTTTTCGTGGAAGGGCCATAGCTTTAGTTTAGTATTTTGTTTGTCATGTTTCGTTCCTTTCTCTTATTGTTCCTCGATTCAGGTTGCTCCTGTCGTATTCATTTCTATCGAGTCCTCATTAAGTCTTGTATTGAACGGAGGGAAATACAAATCTCGAACTTATCCCCATAAGCCACGTGGATCATGCAATCTCCTTTTAAAGTGGACTGCTGCTGCTTGTACGCAGTCTCAGACGCTCGTACCAACGTGCAATAGAGAAGCATCCAAAGTTCTTTTCGAGTGTCAGCAACTGTTTTGATCACAGCCAGTGCCCTCCTGGAACAGTTCAATGTAGCTAAGCAGGGGGTCGATGGAAAAAGCTACTCTATACTGTTGTCAGTTCATAATGCGGTCGATTTACACTAATAATCACCTAGTGATATTGAATTTCCTGTTGTCCACATTCCCGTACTGTGTGAATGTTGGTACTTTGTTGGACTTAAAAAAAAGTCCCTTTGGAGCGACTGTTCTGGTTGAATAAGATCCTGTTGAATCTTGCTATTTTCTACAAGAAATGAGCACTCAGGATGTAGTCCAGTCGCTAAGCTACTTTAGTGTGAATGAAGCAGGTGGGTCTAACACCGTTCCACTGTGGTCAACTGCTGCAAGGGTGAGGAACACTGTAGAAGACTTTTATGACTTGCATGCATATAGTCCTAGTCCTCATCATTGTTGATGGTGAGCGATGGTCGATATGGTCGAACACTCTTTCGAAATCAAGATCTACCTCTACTTGTTCCCTGTGTCTCACACTATGTACTTTCGTATAATCCTACGGGTTGGTGCGATTGACATCGTTTTCCCCTAGGAAGTCTGTTTCAGTTCTTTTTCACCATTGTATTCCGGACTGGTTACGTGCGACCTTAAGATATTTTACAACCGTTCGCACACTTGGCTAATTAAGCTGACTGAATGACAATTTGTATTCCCCGCGGTTTGTCTTGAACACGGTGGAAATTTCGGATTTTTGCCTTTACTCAGCTTCCTAATAACTGATTTATTTCACCTAACCCGCATTTCGGATTTTCGAAATGCGATTACCTACCCTTATTAGTCACGTTTCCTTGCGCAATGAACTTCTTGTGATTACTCAAAGATACCCTGCTCTGGAAATATTTCCCCAACGTAAAATACTCATCAGCTGGTGGTCCCTAACTGGCTAAACTGAACACTATCAAATATATTCTCACGTGTGATGCGTGCCGTTGTAAACTAAAGTGATGGCTTCCGCTTTCATCTCGAAATCCGAAATACACCCATCATTCCCGGGTTAAGTATGCCCTCCGCGTTGTTTTCATCTGAATGCACTTTGATTAACGTTGCCATCAGTCGCCTCAAATCTCTTTGGGATCAGTACTTAATCAATCTTTGTTTGTTCTGTCGACTTGGATTCTCACTCAAAACACTCAGGCAACGACAGGATTTTTCACATTCCCTGACGCACGTCTTTTTGCTTTCATATGGTCTGTCAGCAAAAGACTTAGGATCATAGTTTCACGTGTATATTTGTACATAGTCCTTTCTAAACGTGAAAGTAAGGAGGGGAACGTTTAATACGATAGGCATTCACAAACGCCTACCTGAAATCAACGCGAGTAACGTTGGTTTGAGGTTTTTCATAGGCTTGATTGTCTTAGTCTTCACCGCTTTAAAAATAAAGCTTATTATTCTGTGGTTAAGATCACTGTGGGAATAACGTTGAACTTGCTTCACCGTTTGTAAGTGCGCACCTGAGGTCACATGTCAGGAAGCAAACCAGTTGTTGGTTGTACACATCCCTATTGTTCTTCTTCAAAAAGGTATACATACACCACGACTTTTACAGGAACATTTGTTTCACTCTTATCGTTTCTAAGCTAATCACAGACCTCATGGTGACCACAGTAAGAGCGAAACATCGGAAACAAAAGTAATCTTCATACCTACTGCGAATCCGTTTGTCAAGAAAAATATGTGACGCGTCAGTCGGATGAACGATAGCGGTGAATCGGTTGTGTAGATTGGTGTTATGAATACCGGGACCTACCGTCACTTGGTACAAACTCGGTTCACAGAATGAACGATTATATCTTCTTAAGGGACAACGTCACACTGTGTTTTTCACTTTCCATTGACTTTTGGAAACATATACTGGAAATTTCCATGACCTCCACACTTAAACTCCGACCCCACTGATGCCATACCGCGCAGGTTGGAACGTAAAGACGCTGAACAATGGAATTTTTGGGACGTAAAACAGCTTGCGAATCAGTTACTCGTTTCGTAAAATGAACCACCGCAAATATCCGTAAACTGCCCCATATACACTCTGAAGAAGAGCGACATTTTTCATTGAAAGTAACAATATTGCAATGGATTACCAACTGGAGGATTCCATACTGTGTTCTCTTTAAAGGAGATTAACCATTCGGCTTGTAATGTTTATGGAGACCACTTTTGCTGAGTGGTGTACCTCAGAACAGTTGCCACGGATGTTTTACCGTTGAGTTCCCTAAGTGTCTCTTTATGAGGACGTGAGCATCGTTATGCACAATTGTTGCATACAATCTGGTATACCACCTTTGTGTCATTCTGTTGTTTGCCCTAGGGACATAGCTCAGGTTGTTCTAACGTGCGAATTGCGATTAATTTGGTAATAGTTTCACCCCATTGACCCAGCTGAAAGCTTAACTGTTCACTGATTGCTTCTCCCTATCCAATGAAGCACATTCGGGCTGAAGTAGATCTGGCGGAAAGTTCAATGGAAGTGCGCACCACACCGAAGACGTACGATCCGTTTATCATCCTCAAGGCGCGAGATGTGATACGCCTGTTGGCTCGTTCGGTTCCGTTTGAACAAGCAATTCGTGTGCTGCAAGACGACATGTTTGCTGACATCATCGAGATCAATTTGGCCAATCGTGAGCGATTTCTCAAACGACGTAATCGTCTCATTGGTTATGAAGGAGAAACATTGAAAGCTTTGGAGTTATCCACAAACTGTTATATTGTCATCCAGGGGAAAACTGTGTCGGTGATTGGACACTATGAAGATTTGAAACAGGTTCGTTCGTGTTAATCAAATCATCCGTTTAATTTTATACGCTGATTTGGTTGGCACAACAGTTTGTTCACTTTACGGAGATCAGCAACTTAATCGATATCTTTTTTCGGTCACATGCGTGTTTGATGTTGTTGGTTTTTTTTTAAACGCAGACGGAATTATTCGAGGTGAGGTGTACTCAAATTCACAATCTTGATTTGCACAATCAGCCCCTTTGCCGTTGACGTGAGTTGAGACCAATTATAGCGTCAGTCCCTTAGGTTAGAATGCTGTTAAGTGAGTGTGCATTGCCTGCCACTATTCACTTTTATTGTTGGCTCAATTATCGCACGATAGCAAGTGCTATGTGGTGCATGTAAAAACAGCGTATTGATCCAAGTTCTTGTCCATCCGTACTTGTTTCTTTTTTAACTCTGAAATGAATGCTGTTTTGGGTACAGAAGGATGACGTTTATATTATTGCATTGTTCACTACTTCACAGCGCTAATGCCATTTTAGAGTGTGATTAAGAACTAATGGTAAACAGCAGTTTCTAAAGAAACAGAGTGTAGATAAATGTACTCTGACTGCGACGCATTCCAACGCGCTGCTGATCCCGTTGCATTATTGATTTGATTGTAAACGAATGTGGCACGTAGAGAAATCCGTTTTGTCGTAACTGAACCATTTTCCATTCTGCAGGTTTATTTTTTTATTTGCTCCATCACTCTTTCTACAGCTTTTACAAGAAGTGAAACTAGATTCAGTGTATACCAAATTATTCAACTAATTCTCAGGGGGTCCTCACTGCATCACACTGAACAGTCGCGAACCACGCATTACATCAAGTGATCTGGGTTTTTTTATCTGACGTTCCCCTACTTTTATTTACTTTGTATGCAAATTATCCTCGGTACTTTGTGGTCTCTGTGTTTCACTGTGCTTCTGATAGTACGCTTTAAACGTTTGTGAGCAGCGTTCACATTTTGACTTTGCAGTCTGAGCTGACAAAATGGCTAAGTGGTTTGGGAGCCGTCATCTAATGTTCATTCGACAAAATGCTGACACATTGTTTTCACTGTGTAATCGTGAAACACAGTTAGATATTTTTATTCATTCGGGGAACCCAAGAGACTCTGGGCAATTGATAATCTTCCGTCCCTCCGTTTGGTATGATCGTTGCACCTTCTAAGTGTAGGGTTTTGTTTTGGGACTGGTAGAATTCTCTGTCTGTTCTCACCCTCGATGGGGAGCTTTTAGAGATGATCGAAAAGTCCATATTACATTGGAGCTGCATCAGCGTTGGTGGAAAGTCGTGTAGCTGGAGCTCTGGTAGCGTTTGCCAACTTGCGCCATCTGTGGCACCGGCATGGTCTCCATCTTTTTGTGGAGGACCAAGTGTCTACCACCACTGCAAGCATGTTGTTTTACTGCTACGATACCCGGCTAAATCGTACTGAGGGTGATCACTGTGGCCGTTTTCACTCATCATTGTCTCACAGACATCGGTGACGTGTAGTGGGGACATTGTACTTGTGATAAAAAAGTTCGCAGGTATGTTTTTGGAATTGACGGACTCTGTCGACCGCCAGTCACGGTGGTCTTGTCTCACTAACTATGTTGGTCTGTGTTTATCTCACGAATGCCAGTTCTCAAAGATATGTTGCGTGAATGTGTGATCTCATTTTGTGTTTACTCTCTCACGTGCTCCTGTGGAGTAGGTTATGTCGGTCGCTCAACCAGGTGAACACTACCCTGCATGGCTAGTTAAGGACAAGATGAAGTCAGTTTCGAGTGCAGTTCTGGTCCACCTCTTTGATTCAGGACACCCAGTCTCACCAAAAGCGGCTTTCCAGCGCGTTTGTCGCTTGCCTATCCATCAATCCAGTGGAGTCAAATTCCGTATTCTGACTACCACAGAAGTGATTCGAATTCGGTCACGCGACTCATAGTTGTGCACTCTGAAGAAATTTGTCCAGGCCCTGTGGTTACTATGATCATCCGTTACCCGCTTGACACCTTTGGAAATCAATATAGTCACCTAAACACCCTCTATTTCAGAACCGTTATGTAACAGATTGCTCGCTTGACAACCATGATGATGAACAACCGAAACTAGACTTCTTTAGATTACCCTTACTTCGACTGTTAATTCGCCGCTTGTTTGTTACTGATGAGTTACATTTGAAATTGCGGGGGATTTAGAAATGGGTATGGTATATATATATATATATATATATATATATATATATATATATATATATATATATGAGGGGAGCAACTGCAGTATTAAACGGGATGCCAGTGCATCCGTCGAAGATGTGTTTATCAAGTATTTCTCTCTTTTTATTCTAATAGGTACGAAAAATCGTCACAGGCTGTATTTACGACAACATCCATCCGGCTTATTCTATCAAACGACTATTGATCATTAAGAAATTGAAAGCTGATCCGACAAAAGCCAACATTTCCTGGGATCGATTTTTACCAAAATTGACGAAAAAAGTGCTCAGTCGCCGACGGAAACCACATAAAGTAAGTTTTCATCAGACGTTTGCTGTGCTGTAGTTTAGGTCAGGAGACTTTCATATAGGCGTTTGTCTGCGAGATTCCCTGATTATTGGTTTACAAAGGAAACCAACAATATTTCATCTTATTGATCGTGAAGACTTTAATTTGATTTGCCCAGCATTTTTTCGTGTTTGTCTTAGGTTGCTTCCGCGCGTTAACAAACTCGTCTTCACCTTATTTACTTTTCTATCTCCAGGTACGTAAGAAGAAAGAGTACACACCGTTTCCTCCTGCACCGACACCTTCGAAAATTGATATTGAATTGGAGAAGGGAACTTACTTCTTGGCGGAAGCTGAACGGAAGCGCATCAAGACGGCGGCCAAAATTAGTCAATCCAATAAAGTATCCAAAGAGCGCCAAGCAAAAAAACGTGCAGCCGCTTTTGTACCTCCACAAGAGACCAAACGTAGCAAACAGGAGCCTACGAGAACCCCTTAATTCAATCATGTAGGCAAACATATTGTATATAAGAAAATAAAGATTGTTTGAGTTCAAGTGTTCCTTCTTTTCACCAACTTATTCATGCGGTTTACTCCGCCGCCTGTCATTTCTTACATCTTTCCTCAATCAGTGAATGCAGTAGTTGTTTTGGTCTGCCTGATTTATTTTGCCTCGTAGCGAGTGCGTCACTCACACTCTGTTTCGCAACTTTCCAGTCTCATATGCGCTGTGCTTATCCGAATGCTAGTATGCACTGTAAAAATATCCATACATCCTGCACTGTCAGGCAGATGTTCAGTTCATACATCCGACTAGGATATCATCGATCTCATCAGAACGAAAATACGGTTCACGACCGCCTATTATTGTGGAAAAAGTGGTTACGGGTGAGAGGCAACTATGAATCGCGAAGTGTAGTTTACACACTGCTTCCATTCAAGTAATCAGTCTTTTTGAAACTGGCATACGCTTCTGTTGTACTGCACAACTGGTTTTTCACCTGGGTTTCGTTGTAGCTGCTCACGGAACAGAATTAATTACAGGCTTCCAGACCTCATTCATGATTAGTTTCATGACGTGAACTAATTTCACGTTTTCTATCATGTAGCATCGATGGATGAATTTTTGTCCAAATTCTAGGATGGTTGGTGGCGGTTGTTCTTAGCCTCGAGTGGAAGATAGGAACACATAATTTCATTAGTGCGACTCGACTCGTACCGACCAGATAGACGAGCTGCTTCACATTCCTATTCTTCCGGCGCAGCTGTAATCTGAGTGGTTATGTTCCATTTATATTCTACATAACTAAGACTAATGTGTTAGAGCCCATCCACTGTGTTCTAATACTTGGCATGTCTAAACACTGGTAACCTAGGAACATGGTCTTGTGAGATTAGCAGTTAACGTAGCTTGAACTGGCGCTCGGAAAACCGCATATCAGTCTCATCGTCGTCAACACGGTTTACAAAAAGGTTATTGGATTGTGCTGCGCTTGCACTTAGGATGTATGCTTGCGTATGTTCAATGGGAAGTTGTACTGATTTACGTATGTCCCCGGTCACGATAAATTGTGATCTTAGCCAACAGCACTGTCTGCAACTCGGTAGACAGCGACTTCATCCAAAAATGTGGCCACGGTTTTCATAATCTGTAGCCTCCTAGTGCCTGACGGTTGCCATTTTGCTAACATTTGCAAGTTGCTTAAACATTGCGTAAGGCAGCTCATCCTTGCTTGCTGCAAAATACGTAGTCTAACCGGTATGGGTTATTTCTGTCATTCAAGATGTTGGTCATGAATTTGTGATTTATAAGTACGTCAACATAGTCAGTCCAGTTTATATGCGTTGTTGCGGTGGCGGAACAGAGGCTGTCGAATGTCTATGGTTTCTTTGTACATCCTCCATTAAGAGATCAGATCTTTAGGCAGTTGAACTAAATGGACTGCATGCAACCGAACACCTACTCGTTATCTGATAAATGCATTTTGTGTTAGCAACCTTATTACCCAATAAATTGAACAGCATGTCCGTAGTTCAAGTCCCGGCAGTGGTGATGATATGCACTACTGACGAGCTCTAATGAGAACGAAACTCGAATCTAGTGCTTCTTTTCGAAATGGGCCGACTGGAAAGTCTATTGGAATGCGACAGCTGCGATCAATTGCGGGTGATGTTCAATCCCCTACTACTCATCATTAATTAAATTGACTACACTTATGTGATCAAAACGGAACGACAGCGGCTACAATGATTGGGTTAAAGTTTATTCACTTTAGGTCTTATCAACCGTGTTTCTTGTGCACATGCATAGAAGTGCTGTTATCCGAAAATACTGGTGTTGTCATGCGCAGATCTAGAAACTGTGCTTCGTGTAAATCTGTGAACTTTATCCGGATCTTGGTTGTGTTTTCATATAACAACTTTCATCCGCTATGCTAACATTGACAAATGCAGGTGATTAGATGCAGTATGCTTTATATGGTTGTTTTTTGGTTGTGGTACACCAATAACGCTGGTAGAGGGCGATCTGTTGGCCTGTACAGAACACTTACTTAATTAAGCCAACTTATCGGATAACCTTTGGCTAAAGTAAGAACAGTTGTGTAACTTTTTAAGTTGATGATTGAGAGCCAAATTGTATTGCACGTTATCCCCATTCTGCTGCCGAGCCGAAGAATTTGAACAAAAAATTTATAATCCGTAACACGTCGTGGAGGGTGTATAGGACGAGAGATTAACAGATTTCTTAAAGTTCATCAAATGGGTCGTAAATAGTGGAATCAAAACAATTACAAACTGTTAACCCACTCCCGGAATCGATTAGAACCTTGTCAGCATTTCCGAGCCATTCCGGACTGTTCTGTATAGTGTAATCCTTCGTCCCATCAACCCATTTGGTACAGTTTGAATATTCTCATCCTAACCGGTACATAACAGTCCTTTGCGTAATTCGTCTTTTGCTCTGTTTTGACGTGTTGACGAATCACTGGAAACAAGTTTCTGCTGTCGCCTTTGTGTTCTTGTGACGATGGATTGTGGAACGTTTCTTGTTTGCTTTCTGCTTTTCTGGAATCGACTTACCTTCAGGTTATCATTTTTTCAGTGGTTGCATGTGACCTTATGTGATTTATTTTTTTCGCCTACGTGCTGTGGCTTGGACACGTTTTTTTGTCGCACTTTATGTGAGCGAGGTTTACAAAAATTGACCTCTATCGCTACCTTATTGGGTCCCGGGTATTTGGTCAGTGTATTCACACTTACTGCAAACATTTTATCGTTATAGCGTTACGAAGTGCACACGACTATAAATCTGCTTCGTGCCTTTGAAACACACGAACTCCACTGACTGATTTTATGTTTTGTATGGTGTCATATTTTGACAACTGCGTTGGAAAATGGTTGTCGGCCTATGCTGTTTGCGTATGTATGCGTAGTGCTATGCACGAAACACTATATGAGACTTAAACACTAGTAAATAGAAGAAAGCAACAGAACACTGAAAATCAGTTAAAACATGAAACCTCATAACTGGAAAGTCATTCACTTCTGTCTCACACAGTTTCCAACAGAGGGTTTGGTCACTAATGGACCTTCTCCTTCCAACCCCAGCTAGGAAGCCGGCAATAAACAATGAAACTTAGTCTTGACGCCGGAATTTTCGCCTTGCGGATCATCTGTTCATTGTTTCTAGCTCGACGCGGTTTTTCTAAAGATGGGCGACGTGACTCACGATTGGTTTGTACTCGTGAAGTGTGCCGGAGCCATCAACTGTGGCTAGGTCATCACACACCTCACTAAGTCTAACCTGCCTGTCCTGAAAACCAGCCTGCGAACTGTTTTCTCGCTCTCGCGGTGTTCGTGTGCTGCGGTGCGGAGGTAGCGGCCGTGGAAAACAGTTAGTCTAAACACATCATCTTTATATTACTGCCGTGTAGATCAGGTACTATGTGTATGGCGCTTTCGGGCATTCTGAATCCATTTACTACAATACTTAAGACTGAAAACAACTGTCAGTTTCACCGGTTTGCATATTCCGTGAATCGGTTTGCAGACAGACAGATATTTATCGGTAGCTTGCTTTACGCCGGTTGAGCTGATTGTCCTGTATGCCAACTAAACAGTTCATTCCGATCAGCATTTCACGCCGAACTAGCTTTTATCTTTAAAAATTCAGCAGATCACCGTGGTATATGTTGTAAATTCTTCCGTCGCCAAATTGTAAACCCTTCTAAACGGTACGCTGGTTCGTTCTAGCTATCGTAATTCGTTTGGCAAAATTCGCATTCTCCTCACGGTAATATTAGCGCTAAAAATCTCGGTCCCGAAAAGTACCGCGACTGTCCCGTATTCGCTCCCAAGGCAAGCCAAAAAGACGCGTTCAAATATGGAGCTTTGTTCCGCCCCAAAAATGTGTGCGACAAAGACGACAAATACAAAAGTTCTTATATCATGCGCGGTGGCCAAACAGAGGAGGACAGTTGACGGAAAAAATAGTTAAGGTCACTGATAGACATAGCGGAATAAAAAGTCAGGTGGGTAAGAACCAGCCAACGTCACCACCCGGCCGCTCTAAGCTGGTCCGCTAACTAGGAAAAAGTCAATCGTTTTTTATTTCTCACGGCGGAGGCGCCTTGGGACGGTAACAGAGTGGGCGCCCTAACAGTATAAAAGCAGATTTAATTGTCATCCCCTTTCCCGAGACCTAGACTGTCTTCCGCGGTCCGGATCACGTGGGCACTGCGCGAATGTTTGTTATTTCCCGAATTTACAATGTGCATTTAATGTTCGTGACTGTCTGTCATTTGATGAAACACTTCAATTCTGTCTCTTCTTTTTGCACCTGCAGTCGCTGCTGAAATTGTCCTTTATCGATGGTAGGTTGCTTTATCTTATTCTCCGCCTCAGCCTGACAGCGTATCGGATTACAATTGAAATGTGATTTGACAAATCTGACCGATCTTCTTCCTTCAGGGCAGGATTTTCGGTGGTATGTTCAGGTAGGTGCATTGCTTTGTTTGGGTCACTGGGCGCCATCACGGTCTGATGCGTCAATAGGTCAGGTGCAGTAACTGTGGCCAAGAATCGCCGGACATGGTGTATATTTGCCCTGGGGTACGTTTTCTGCTCACTTGACTCAGTCTAGATTACTATTTATTCTATCAGGAACGCGTAGCTCTGAAAGATAGTCGCGGGGATGCCAGTTTGACGATTCGATGCAAGTTTTGTAACCGCGTGAGCAGCGTCGGTGAGTTGTATTCATTATCATTAATTGTTTGCTACCACCTAACGTGTCCGATCATTTGTATGTCCGGTATTGCCGCATTATATTTATATTTTAAGTGACGTTTGTTTTGTCCGTATGCATCTCAGTAGGTAGTAAAGTATGAATAGAACAAAATGAATAGTTGGCAGTGTTAAAGTTAGCAAAACTTAATATCTCAACAGCAGTTTGTATGGAGCATTCCATCAAGAACCACTACTGACGGCTACCGTTCAAACGAATAATGTGGAAGTGAATCCTTCCAGATATACTCACTTATCTCATTTTCAGCTGTAATATCTGAGCCGTGCCCAACTGAGGAGCGAAGCCGTCGAATATGTGTTCATTTGAACGGAAGTGTAAAGATGTTGGGAAGTGTGATATTCATGCGGGTACTTGATCAAGGTAGACCCTATCTGCTAGGCGAATAATTTGACTTGCAAACAAACCTTACGCCTCTGAAGTGTATCGGGGTCGCGTCGCGACCAGAGGACGTTGTCCATTTCGCATGCGACCCAACATTGCACGTGCCGGCCAACATCATTGGGTGCACAGGTTTTTTGTTTCTCTTCCTTTCTTGATTCTTTCTACTTAGAGCAGCAAAATACCACATTCTATATAGGGGTCCCTTGTGGCAACCCATTACAGTACGCCCATAATCTGCTGTGCAACTCTACGTTATTGTGTGGAAGAACATCAGACGGAGGTAACCATTCGTAACCACCATTCATCAGTCCAACAAGTTCTAACTGGTCGTCTGCGGACCAGATGAAAGCCCATATGAAGAAGGCACTGTGAAATCGCTTATACAGAATTACGTCTCGTTTTATTTTTATCTTGACAACCCTCTCCTTATTTCAGTGGAATTCAAAAAAGGTCACCTTTCCAATCAACTGGTTTCGATTCTTGTCAAACGTGTACCCCAACTTAAGATATATGAGACATGAATACCAGAACAAGTCGCATGAGTCACTAAAGGTTACAGGCGTGGAGTGGATTAGTCCACTGGAAGAGAGCGGGGCTGTTTGATGGATACCTGAAAGTAATACACTCACGTACCACTGTATAGTGATGTACGTTTACCATGGCTTTATGTTGTTTACGATCACTTTTGTGGAGAAAATGGATGGTTTGTATTTGAGCACACGGGCTGACCGTTGAATCCGTTGACAATAGCTTTTTTCATTGATGACAGTCGCACCTTGATAGCTCCGGAGTGAACTTTGCGAACTTGATTGACTGTTTGAAAGGCTTTTAGTTTTGCTTGCTGGTTGTTCTTTTCAGTTGAGAAGCGGTCAGTCTGGAATTAGACTCTTCTGACCAATACAGTCATTTTGGGAAAGATTCACGAACTGTTTCCGGTGATTGCCTTGTGACTTCCCCAGCATAATCAACTGACAAACAACAGACGAGTAACAGTTTGGCACGTCATCCTTGCAGCCCAAATACCGAGCAGTTGTTAGACGATACGATGGGCTGTGTCGTGGAATAGTCGCTCTCAAAATGCATTTGAAAATCGGCTACTAGTAACCTCATTAGTTGTTCCGTCGTTATATGTTGGATGAACAGAGTTCGACTTTAGTCTGCTCCCCGGACAATATCGCCCCTCGAGGTATACTTTTGTCCAAGATCCCTCGGGAATGTCCGCTTTGGCTATGCTTGTCTTAAACATTGTTTCCTGTGATCTGAGAGTTTATTTTCGTATCGAGACAGCAGGATGCCAGGTTCACACGCTCACTCGTTGAGGTGGACTGGAGCTCACTGTAACTCAATGGTTAGGACACTGTTTACGCCTAGTTTATTTTGGTTAGTCCCTCCAGTTTTCACCGAAAAATTGCTGATTCGTACTCTTCTTAGTTAAAAAAGGACTGTTAGTTGTGCAACTGCATGTTTGTATTTAAATGTCTGTCATAGGGTATTTCTTCAAAGGTAGTGCGTCATTGTTTCCAGATTTTTCGCAACAGGTAGATTGCATATCATGCACTGTTTTTGAAACTGGTGTCTGAACGACACTTCTTGTTGTTGGTGCTACTGTCGTTAATTTTGAAGGGTAAACTGCACAAACTTCTGTTAACGAAGTAATTACGAATAAACGCGAAATTAAAATGAAAATTTAAGACAATCTGGCTGTTAAGTACAGTAGTTTGCACACTATTTTACGGTAAACGGTCGATTTGTCCCCTCTGTAGCAACAGACAACACCGGAACCATTAAATTAGAATGCTGCGTTAAACATGATAAAAAGATTATTAAAAAATAGGCAAAGTTTAAAAAACGCATCGCAAACTGTGACTCCCCGGATTGCTAGCACAGTACAGATTCACGCATTGAGACAGCTGATTGTCTTTTCATAGTGAGACACATGTCAGGAAAAAGACAGCGGTCATCACCGAGTACCTCGCATAAAGGTATTCTAAATTTTCTGGGAACCGGACCAATGGTTAGAGATCAGTAACTGCATAAGTTTCCGGTCCTAACTGAAGAACACCATTACATGAGGAAGGTAGTGCAATTTCACGGCGCGTGATGATCACAGAAATATGAAAGACTGAGTTCACTGAACAGCCCATGTTGTGGAAGACAGATTATTTGGCAGCATCGCGAGAATCAGTCCCATACTTTCCCATTTAGGGTAGTCTGAGTTCGATAATCTTGCACTGTGTTGATATCAAGTACCACAACTTTGTTGTCACGAACCGCGATTGATCCAAGTTTGATGAACGAGTTGGTGTGGCTACTCTTAGCTGCGCATTGGTCACACAACCGAGAATGCCTGGTATTTTCATCAGGTCGTTAGCCGCGTGGTTTTGTCGAACACAGCGAACATCATGTGTGATTCAGAGCAGTTGGCGAATATGAACGAGACTTTCTGGTTGACCGCTTTTACGGCGGCAGATAACTGCGTGGTCACCTTAGCAATCCCGGAAATTCCGGGTCGTAGTCCGTAGAAAGCTGTGTTGAAGGTGACTAATACGGATACAGATCTCAGGAGATATGCGATTCGGATAGAGCAGCCAACGATTAGAGAGGGAAACACAGACCACTTCCAGAAGCGCCCGACCACCCAGCATATGATAGAGCTTGTCCACTCATGTAACAAGAGCTAATTTTTTGTTCGTCACTCCCGAACGTCTAATTTGACGTTGATATCCCTCATGATGAGGCCAAACCAATCGTCCTTAACCACGTCCCACGGGATTGGAAGTTGACTAGAAGACACTCCCTTCAGTGGTGGTTTTCAAGGAATGGAAATGGTACTGGTTAAATTAGGGATGCTCAACCCACCGAAGCGAATTGGGCTGATCAATGTGGCTTTGGGAAGTCGAATCACTGCCGTTCATACGTTTGAGCATGTTACCATGGACTCGGCTCAAAACTGCTACTTCAGTAGGCAGACGCATTGCTACGGTTTCGGGGTCGCTTGACTGACTTCATCCAGTACCACACGAGGTTGCAGTCTGCAATTAATGATGTCCTTATTTTACTAGGTGAACAAGGTTCTCAAATAGGGCAACTTATCGGAGGCACTCAAATGATGGATAGTGTTTGGGCCGAATTTAATGGATTCCTTAGCGATAGCTGCCATGTAGTATTCATAGCTGTTACGAATGACCGTGAGCTTCCTTTTTCCGTTGTCGATTTTCAGTCTGGCTAGGTCTGACACTGGATGTGGTTGTAGGTCTCTCCGGAAGACGCTCCAAATTCTTCGTTTAGTGGTTAAGACCATCAGTGTAGGCGAAACCGCTGACTGCAGTATCACCGAACTGGTGGCCATGCTCAAGCTTCGATAGAGTTTAAACCATTGCCATTGTAAGTAGCTCGGTGATAGTGGGTCTTCTAGCGCTATGGATACGGTTCGATAATAATATATGTGCTAAAGTTTGAGTAACGTTAAATCCATTAGCCGACCTGATGTTCGAGTCCCGTGAGATGGGATGGAATGCCTCGGGTACGTAATGAAAAGGTGCACACAGGCTGGCGAATGTCGAACAAGAGTCTCGGAACAGCGCTAGAATTAACTTAGTCACTCCGAGACAACCGTCACTGTAGGTGTGCGAAGCAAAAAGCGGACATTCAAACGATCGGCCCATATTTTGTAAAGACAAAGTGCCAACGTTAAAGATATTGCAACAGTTGAACATCGCTCACATGTATTCGCAGCCTTCACATTCGGATAGACTTTCCAATCGGCCTATTTTGAAAAGGGGCACTAGACTTGAATTTCGCTCTCATCTGAGCTCGTCATAGTGCATATCCTTGGAACAGCCAGGATGTGAGCTGCGGTCACGCTGTTCATGAGGCAACCGTGTTGACCACTGCGTCCTTGACCTCATATTAGAGAAGACCGAATTGTCATGTGTGAACAGTTTTTGCTATTCGCTTTTATTTGGTACACTGCCACCTACGTGTTATATATATATATATATATATATATATATATATGAATGATGTTCAACTTGAAATTAAACAACTCCCCGACTACTCATCGGTAATTTAAAATATCGCTTAGCAGGCTTAATGAAATCGGAGATTTCGACCTGTCTCCGAAGTCGTAATCGCTGGGTTATCGATTGGAGTTAACAGGACAATTACTGTGTCTGCTCTGGAGGCGATCGGACTACCTGATAATTACTCACAAGCGAAAGTGGTTGAGCGTTCACATATGATAATTCGGTCGTTCCTAATGTGAGGTCAGTGGCACAGTGGTCAACACGATTGCCTCATGAAAACGTGGCTGGAATTCGAATCCCAGTTGTGGCATAGATATGCACTGCTGACGAGTTCAAATAAGAACGAAACTCGAGTCTAATGCTTGTTTACGAAAGGGTCTGGCTGGAAATTCTATCTGAATGCGAAGGCTGCAATCAACCATGAATGATGTTCAACTTGAAATTAACCAACTATCCGATTGCTCATCAGTAATATTGCAGTAGGTTTCAACGTTCTGAGGAAGATCAGACTGTTCACTTTGGAGACAAGCGTGATGCGTCATTGGCATTTGCAGATTGGATAGAAGTGGGTTAAGAAAACCTGTCAGTACACTGCTTCGGTGCACTTCAAAGGTTTGGGCAGTAACTCATGCAATCCTGAGGCGGAGGTCTCCATGCACTGTAGACTGCCGGATACTTCTCCAGTGGTCGGATCGACCACGAGCCAGTCTGCGAACAGAATTGTACTACTGCTGCTGAGGAGAAGGTTTTTAAAATAATATTTGTAGGTTTTCTGGTCTAATGTTTTGTGCTTCTTGGCTCTTATTTCACTGGCGATTGTCTAACTAATGGTTTTGCAGTCATCCAGGATCTTTCCTTATGCTAGCACCATTTTTTATAAGTCTCAGTGTTATCTTGCCTATTCACACCCATTTGAAACAGTTTCGTTTCAATCTTGTTTGTGCAATTTCTCGTTCCAGATCTTCTTTCTGAAACCCAAGCCGCCTATACGGCTGAAGATTCGGGACAGTTCAAGACGATAGTGGTGTTCGAATGCCGGGGACTGGAACTGTTAAAGTTCTCACCACGCGTCGGCTGGACAGCTCGCGGTGTGACGTCAGACACTTTATTCAGTGACGTTTCCCTCACTGACAATGTAGGTTATCGTGTGTTTACTGTTACGATTGTATAGCGCTATCCATCTGTTTCGGCTGATAGGCATTATTAAAAACAAGTCCATCATTAACCCACGTATCATCCAGCCTAGATCGCGAAGTCATCTTACATGTATGCCAAAAATGCATTATCGACCGTAAACTGCAGCATTCGCAATGTATATTCATACGGCTGTATATGTTATTGACTTTCTGTGTAAAATCGAATAAACGTCTAACGTTGTTTCGATTATTTACAACGTTTCTCATTATATACATTTCCATCCTTATTTGTGAGGTCCACACCACGTAAATAGCGTGCTCTGGCATATTTTTGTGACAGTACGTATGTGAAAGTACCTCTGAAATATTCTTTGAAATAGGCCCAGGCTCTTCGTCTTAATAGTTCAGTGGTAAGTAAATAAAGTAACTAAGCAGACATTCCTGTTTTTATGCACCCTCCTGGACCAGCTACTTTGTTCACGAGTAATGACAACCTCTCTGGATCATCTGATAGCTCCTCACTGACAATTGCATCTTCACTGATGTCCACGAACCGTTCGGTTCCACAATGTTGTCGTATTAGAACCATGGTCAGTCTTTACCATATCTTCATCTTTGACTCATCCGAGAATTGCGTAACCTACAGCATACTTTACGACCGAAATTCTAAATACATTCACTCATTATAGTACTCAGCAGCATATACACGAATATGTACGCACAAACTGGGATACGTACTTGACAATCATTCCGGTAAACTTATAATTTGGCCTCACAAATCTTTGACACTCGGTTCAGTGTGTGTGTGTATGGTTGACCCAGTCTTGCAAGGTCATCTGACACAAACCGCTGTTGTCGGATGCATTTGTGTCTCGTACAGAGTTATACACTAGGGGACTCAAATTACATATATTTTACTGATTTATTTGTCGCCCAGGTGGCTCTTTTGACGAAGTGACGCCATTGTACAGGTCTAGCTTGATGACACTTAAAGAACCGTGAATTGATAGGTATTGTTGGCATTTATACTGTTTAAAATGTGTTTGCCTTGCTTGTGAGTACATTTCTGTTACTTACACTCTGATTTACACAGCATCTGATTCTCTAAGGACTATAACTTGTGTGCTGTAAATAAATTGGTGCCTGCGTTGCTGATTACTTGTCACAAAGTCACGAATCTGCATCTTAATTGCTTTTGTCTCAGTTTAGACAGATTGGCTGTATGCCTTGCAAAATACAACCAAATGTGTCTGCCGCTTGGCTCAAAGCGTTTTATGTTTGGGAAGTTGAAACTAAAATAAACTTTTATACCTAGCGAGCTGTCTACATAAAATACATGTGACTTTTCTTAAGTGGTAGACAGCCCAGCTAACTACTTAGTTATTGGGCAGACAGGCTTGACGATTCGGAACACCTCTGTAAATTTGGGAACTCCGTAAGCGTCAGTTTGTTTTAGTGGAAATGAGGGTAACATCAGTTTTGGTAACTTGAATTGGGATATTATCCACATGCTAATTTTTTCATACGATCTGGGAGACTAGAGAGATGGATAGCTTGTATTCTATTTTCAAAATCCACCGACACTGTTGTATAATCTGCATATTACGAAGGTAGTATAAACGGTTCGAACTCTAAAGGTAGATTTTATAACGATTTTGAAGTGGAGAAAAATTTGAATGAACAGGATCCCGAAAATCAGTTGACATTACCGTGACATGTAATTAAGTGATGAAGCGGCACAGGTGCTTTGTCGCAATATCCTTCGCGTCGAGAGAACGCTGTCCTCAGTTCTTAATGACCTACGTGAACCCTCCAGTATTGTTCACTGTGAACATCGATGGTGAACGCGGTGACCACTTATGTGTATCGTGTGAGATTTAACAATCGGTTTACCTCTACTTGCTTGACTGCATCAAGATATTTCAGTCAATTTTTCGTAATTTTCAGTCGTTCAAGTGGACCACCGCGTATTACGAAACCAAGCAGTTCATAGTAACCAGCTTGATAGGATAGCTAATCGTGTGCCACGCCCACATGGGGAGCTGCGTACTCCAATTGAAAGGGTTTCACAACAGTCTTGCAAAAATGTAAAGGATGGGCGAGTTCTGTCTCAAAAGACTTAATAAACTATGGTCATGCCTTGCCTACCCAAGCAGCAAAACGACCTTCAGGTTCCATGTTACAGTACACGCTACCAACACCACTGTAATCGAATTCGTCCTTATTCAAAAGTTTTACACAATGGTAGTCACATCTCAGTCCAGACTGTCAATTTTCTTGTCATCATCCGAGTCACTTTTCCACGTCGTCGCTGAACCAGTGAGTCATATGAGTTGCATACATTCGGCTTATTACGAGCCATAATCACAAGTGTCTCTTACCGAACCATGATGCACAGCTACTGTTGTTCCCATTTTTTAACAGGTCCATACTATAGTATGTTTTTTATCAGAAGGCTACTTCTGAATTCCCTAACGACAAAGATTCGAATGGTCTTGTCTCTTCGTGGACTTCATGGATTTCAACTCAAAGGAAAGCAGGCCGGTTTCTTTCCTGTCCTTGGCTCTATCGATATGGTTCTCAATGCTGGTCAGATATCAAACTTTCGACACCGTCACTAAACCTGATTGATGATCCCCTCAGGGCCGCAGTGCAGTGGACCTCGCCAATGATGGGCGATGGATCACCAGTAGCGCTTCGAGCAAGTTGGGTTGTCGGGCGTATTGTAGATTTGCCAATCAGGTACCACGTGCGGTCAGAGATTCAAGTATTGTCAGGTGTTGTATCGAGCTGTATTCTGACCGACTTGTCGTTGATGGAAACAAATACGTACTTCCTGCGCGTCCAGTGATCGTCGTTTCTTGCTGCAAGAACGACCTGCGCTCTTGAGAAACGGGGCTTGTATGGTTCGCGGGTGTTCTGATTGAGCAGGTGCTGGCGCTTCTTGAAACGGCAATGATCTTCCTTGTGGCCCAGCCGGGAGCATTAGGTGCATTGATGCTGTTTGAATGGACAATATCGGACATAATGCGATCCATCGCATTGCCAACACGGTGTGGGTGGTCTCCTTCGGTTGTCGCGTTCCGACCTTGATGCAACCCTGACAGGGACATTTGTGGACACTGTGTAGACGTTTCAATGACTACTGTGTTCAATCATGGCGGTGTCATGCTTCAGGTTCACTAGGCGCTGGCATTCGGCGGTGATATCTTGCAAGGTGATTTCGGGACATTGTTCTATCTTCGCCAAAATTCGTGTTCTGATATCTGCCTCATTTGATGACTGGAGTCCACAAGCGGAAATCAGGCATTTGAATTGGTCTTCGGTCATTGTTCGGAACTTGAGTCGTTCACACTCCCGATTGACTGTTCCAGCGTACGTCACGCAGTCATCATCTGCTGAATTCAGGAGCTTCAAGCACTGGTAGCGTATATTAAACAGGGAGGACTGATTGCCAAATATTTGAGACAGCGTCTGGGTAGCTTCATCAAAGCTTAAATCCCTTGGGTTCTTCGGCAAAACAAAGTTGATGTGCCGTTCGTGTTCTGAGGTACCCAGTTTACGGAGCAGCAGCCTCACCTTTCGAGCATCGTCAGCGTCTGATAGTTTCACGTTGAAAAGATCCTCATAATTTTTGAACCAAGATTCGAACGTGGTGCCAGTTGCAGGATCAAAATGGAACTCACTGATTGAGTTGATCAAAGATTCTGCCGCAGGTTTGAAGGATTCGTTGGATCCCGTTGCCGGTTGCTGGAAACTCAGTTTCTGCGTCAGTGTTTCAATCAATTTTAACTGCACTTGCTCGAATTGTTTCTGCTGCCGTTGAAGGAGAGTTTGCATCTGCTCGAACGTTATTGACCTCGTGAGTTCTTTTGTCGTCAGATGTTGTAAACCCTCGAAACGATACGCTGGTTCGTCCTCGATATAGTAGTGCGTTCCACATAAGTGGTATTTTCTTTCTGGCACTAATTGACACGAAAAATGTCGGTCCCGAAAATATTCCAACTGTCTCCGTATTTACTCCCAAGCCAAGCCAAAAGACGCGTGCACAAAACAGGTTTGTTCCGCCCAAAAAAGTGCGCGACAAGACGAAAAAATACAAGTTTTTTTTTGTCCTGACCTAAAAACATTCTCGTATCGTAAAATAGAAGGACAGCTACCGAAAAAAATAGTTAGGGTCACTAGGCAACCGACGGGCATAGCGGAATAGAGGTCGGACAGGTAAAAAAACTAACCAAGGTTACCTCTCGACCGTTCTGGGCAGTTTCGATCATTCTGATTGGATTAATCGTTTTTTTTGGAGCGCGGAGGTGGTTTTTGTACGGGAAAAAGTGAACTCCCTAACAAGTAACCAAACCTACTTATCGCAAGGTGACTTCCTTTAGGAGGTTATTCAACGAGCAGGAACGTCTTTGAATTAAACAGAACATCAACGTGATTACTACCAGAAATTGGAGTTTATTGGGGTTCTGAAATGAAACTGAGATCACCTTTCTTTTCCTATTCAAGCAATGGCGCCAACTTGTCACCCTATGATTTTGGGATGGTCGTTTTTAACCTTTTTATCATTATTCTACTGAATCAATTTAAACCAAATCTTTGTTTGCATTAAAAGTTATTGCTTTTTACCTTTCTGAATAATCCAAATCGATCTAACCAAGATTTCTGAAAGTTAAGCCAAAAAAGCGTTGTTCCGTAGTGGTGTTTCAAACGGCGCCAATCTGCCTTTCGGGTGATAATGTATGTAGTCTGATTTGGCTGTCCACTATTTGAAACAGTTATTATTTTATCAGCACACACTCGTGTGTGTTCTACACTGTGTGATCTGTTTCTCATTTATTTTTGATCGGTTCTTTTGGAATGTAGGTAACTTCAACTTGTTCGTTCTGTTCTACTAAAAGTTATGTTGTCTGTACTCTATGTGGTTTGATTTCCTCTCTTTTTCTCTTCAGAACTGGTGTGACTATGATGACTCAGGTCAATGCGAAGTAAATATCTTCAACGTGGAGAGCCGATTTGTGAAACTCACGTAGCATTTGCTTGAAGGACGTCACTTTTACATCTTGTATCCGTTTCACAATGTTGAAAAAAACACATTTGTCTGCGTATTTTTTTACCCGTTATCGGCTTACACGGAAGTGAAAAACCCTTACTGCTCTGGGCTGGGGGCATCTTTAGAAACTTCTGGATACTTCACACAACTGCTCTAAATTTTATTGAATTTTTGCCTATTTAACCGTAGGTTGGTAAACTCTTGCCTAGTGAATTTCTACAGGAGCCTCTCTCTCGTAATGTTCTTTTCCGTCTTCAATACTCTGTCAATGGTACAATATGTCATTGCATACCTGCCTCAGTTAGAATCTCGTCGGCTGATTTTTGATCACTTCTGTTCACTCACCGGAAAACTTGGTATGAAATGTTATTACCATATACATTGTTTTCAAGTCACCCTCACTGTTCATCATCTTTTATCTCGACGCAAATGGCTCCCACCTTATAGTGTCTCACATGCAAGGTATGTTTATTGTCTGACTGCCACTCAGCTGCCGTTACTTGTTACCGTCGAACCATTCGATCCAATGCTCTTTTATCACGTGTCTCTTTCGTGAAGCCAGCACTTGATTTGTAGCAGAAAGAGTAAGTCGTCTTTAGGTACAATCACTTAGTGCCACCGTAATCTACTTCTTTAAAATCGGCTACAGACGGATGTTGGATTGACGACTGATTAATTTTTCAATTATCGCCAACCCGTGACAGTAAGCATTTGTGGTGTCGCGCACCTGTCCAGAGTGGCAAGAAGGTAAAACGTGAGTTCAGTGACAATTTCTAAGTACGGCTACTACGCTTGTCTCTATTACTCTGATATCGAGATAATGTTTGTGAATATTCCATTGTGCGTCCTTATTGTTAGTACTGCACATAACATCGATGCACCAGCACTTATGATACTAAACATAATTCACTTGGACATCACTCAAAGTGTCTCAGCTTTCGTGCCCACGAAGACTTTTTAGCCTGCTTCTTCTGAAAATATGCCACAAACTGCAGTCTGTTTTGTGTTAGCCAATGTCCTGAACATTTAAGTGTGGTTGTTTGATCGCGTCTTCTGCGGAATCAGCGATGTGTTTGTCAACACGATTGGTGGTACAAACGTGACTGGTGTTCAAATCCTGGTTTTAACAAAAATGTGCGCTACTGGCGAGCGAAACTGGGGTCTAGTGTCACTTTTTGATAGGGACCGACTGAAAACTATATGAACGCGACAGCCGTAATCAAGTGTGTGATTTTAACCTCAGATCAACCGTATTCCTTATTTGTAAGCAAACAACAGAGGTCTCCGTGCCTTTCTTCAAACGTTTGTACTTGCTTCTATAGCAGCCAGTAACACTGGTGCACGTCTTGGAAAGATGGTATTTGTTTCTAAGTAGAATCGTCATCATAACAGCCATGAGCCTGATCAAAAGGTACTGTGGCTTGGGCGGCTGCTCGCCTCAGCAGTGACGTGAAATATCCTAAAAGAAAACGTTACTGAGAAGTTTGAAAATTATTAAAAGAAGACTAAGCGGGAGAACTAGAAATGGTATGGATACAGGTACGCCATTGACTGCGACACATCGCCATTTCGGATAGCGTCTCTAACCAGCGGTTTGAGTGATCACGGGGACCCCATGCAGGCAGGCCACACCTACCCACTTTGCTCAGTGGAACAGTCAAGGTATTCATATTTCGTGACCACGTTGTTGGTTGACCACCACGCGGTTTTACCCAACTGTTGGCGGCCCCAGTAAGTAACGCCCGGTACGGTAAACGATCAGATGACATACGTTGTAGGTGACCCAACCATCGCAAGCTGTGTGCTATGATTAGTTGACCAATTGGTCGCGCATCCCGAGCGTTCCGGAATACGCGCCGGCGAACGACCACATTGCTCACGCGATCACTCCACTTAATATGAGCTAATTGGCGGAGAAAACGGTCGTCAAACACAGCAAGCCTATTGATATCTTCCTTGTGAACAGACCACGTTTCCGAACCATAAAGCAAAATGGAACGCATGCAGGCATTGTATACCCTTCCTTTCAGTGACAACCGGACGTCTTTCCGACATCACAGATGACGCAGTTTGACCAAGGCAACTCCTGCCTTCGCAATCCTCGCTGATATCTCACCAGCAATATTACAGGCTGACGAGATAGTGCTATCCAAATATGTGAAACTGTCCACAGTCTCAAGCGGATTACCCGCAATGAAGAAAGTAGGAGTTAAAGTGCCCCAGTTTTGAAGCAACACTTTGCACTTTGAAGGTGCAAAGCGCATTCCATACAAACCAGCTCGGTCGCTCAACCTGTCCAGCATGGTCTGCATGTTTTCAGAAGAGGGACTAAGTAAAACAATGTTGTCCGCATACTCCAGGTCGGTCAATCTAGCGCCAGGAAGAAGCTCAACACCAAGCCCACTGGATTCGCGAAGGGCACCCTCTAGAATGTCGTCCATGACAAAATTGAACAGGAAGGGGGAAATCGGACGCCCCTGACGAACACCACTAGAAGTGATGAACGCCCGAGACAGTTGTACGTAAACTCTCACCCTGCTTGCAGAGTGAGCATAGTGATCTCAACAGATTCACGGATTTCTCTGGTACTCCCTTTTGAAGGAGACAGTTCCCGAGAGCGTTACGAGTAACTGAGTCGAAAGCAGCCTTTAGATCCAAAAAGACCGACTGTCGGCTGTCTGTAAGAGTGCCGATGTTCCAAGATCCGTCGCAAGGTAAAAATATGATCAACGCATTCCCGACCGGGTCGGAAACCTGCCTGTTCTTCGCGTATCTGACTTTCTTTGGGCTTTGTGGGCCGACATAAAATGAAGCCAGTGAGTGAATTGGACGCAACAGACACCAAACTGATGCCTCTGTGGTTGTCACATAGATTTCGGGCTCA